>CAUYRH010106226.1:0-15758 GCA_963574655.1 Perodicticus potto
AACCCCTGGCAATGGGCAAAGAGGCACCTCATTGATGGTGTTACTCTTATATCAGTCAGGGGCAGAGTAGACTTACAGCCCTTTGTTCATCCTAGCTTGATGCCTGGGTTGGTGGCCAGAGCTGTTTCATGCCTAGGGCACAGGAGAAAAAAAAAAAAAAAAAAAAAAAAAAATAACTTCTTTGAAAATTTACTGACTTTTATTATATAAAGTAGCTGAAAAGATGATGCATTTTTCTACAAATAAAGCTATGTTAACACTTTTAGTTAAAAATATAAATTACTTTCATTTTTAAAGTAATAGTGTGCTCACTATAAATTGGAAAATATAGATGGAAACATAAAAGATTAAAAATAGCATAATTGTTGTACAATTGGATTGTGCAGTTGTACAAATCTACAAATTTACTAAAAATTATTTAATAATATACTTAAATTGGTGAATTTTATAGTAGATAAATTATAACTCAATAAAGCTATTAAAATACTCATGTTTATTTTCGAAAAACTACACATATCTTTTAATCAGCTATTTGCACTTAAAAATACATGAATCTTTCTATATCCATTGTATTAATATACAGTATTATTTTTAATTGCAAAACAGTATGCTTTATTGTATTCATAATTTATTCATCAAGTCCCATATTGTAGGATATTTAGATAGTTTCCAGTTTTTCCTATTATTCACAATTATATGATGCATATTCCTTGTATGCACATTAAATTATTTCCATAGGTAAAGTTTTAGAAATGGAATTACTAGGTGGAATGACACATGCAATTGAAAATGTGAGATGCGCTCTTTTCTTTTCCTTCCTCCGTGTGTCTCGTGTCTCTCTCTCTCTCTCCCTCCCCTCTCTCCCTTCTCTCTTTCTCTTCTCTTCCCCCATTTCTCTCTCTCTCTCTCCTCCTCCTTAATGCTGCTCTGCAGCTTCCCTGCTAATAAAGACCTTTCCTACAAAAAAAAAAGAAAAAAAAAGAAAATGTGAGATGCATGTGACTAAATTAGTGGGAAAACAGGTAGTACTAATTAATGTTTCATTATCTTGGTTGAGTTTTAATTTTCCTATGTTTTTGAACAATAGGCATTATTATTGTAAATACTTATAAAATTACATTTTACTATTAATTTAATTATATTTATTTGACTATTGGTAAGCTTGAACATTTATAGAATATAAACTATATCATGTATGTATATATGTACATTATATACAGTATGTAATTTGTGTGTGTGTGTGTGTGTGTGTTTTTGTAGAAACAGAGTCTCACTCCATTGCCTTTGGTAGAGTGCTGTAGCATTACAGCTCATAGCAACCTCCAACTCCTGGGTTTATGTGATTCTCTTGCCTCAGCCTCCCAAGTAGCTGGGACTACAGGTGCCCACCACAACACCCACTTATTTTGTTGTTGCAGTTTGGCCAGGGCCGGGTTTGAACCTGCCACCCTCGGTATATGGGGCCAGCGCCCTACTCACTGAGCCACAGGCGCCACCCAATTTGTGTGTGTTTTATACACACGAAGAGCCCCTTTTCATTCCTAAGCACAGCATAATCCAATTGACTTCTTTTCTACATGATATGTAACTCAATAGTGATATATTTTGTAGAAGAACAATCAGAGAAGTTTAAAAAATAGGCTTTGTTGTTTGCTGGAAAGAGGATGGGCTTCGAAATCCTTTGGAGCCAACAGTATCTAATTCTCAAGAGAAAAAATAATGTAGGTTAGTACATAGATTATTTATTGAATATTCTTTTGTAAATATAACTGTGCAAAATACATTAAAGGAAGAAATAAAATAAATAAAATATCCTTTTGCAGTCTATAGGTTAAAATGCATTCATTCAACACTTATCTTATGTTAACACACACAAAATATAAAGAGAGTACAAATGAGGCTTTAACCGAAAACTAAATATAGATAGGATTTGCTAATTAAACAACATTCTCATTCTTCCATTTTATATATATATATATATATATATATATAACTATAAATCTCAAGTTAGTGTGGGAGAGAGATATTATTTAATTAATGGCTAGAACGTGGTTTTATGATCTGTTGAACCAGAAAACAAAATCCAGTCTCAAAGTCACGGTATCTGAATTTCATGGACAATCAGTAAATCAACCAAATACAGTGCATTATAGAATTAGAAGGAACCACTGAATCGGAATTCCTCATTTCCAAGATGAGGTCCAGATAAATTAGGGAGACTTGCTCAAGACCACACAGTTGTCTTGGACTAGACTGGAACACAGGTGTCTTTTTCTTCCTGTCTCCTATCAAAAGATATTTAAAACATGAAACACAAGCTTCTTGATTGTTCCCAGGTCAGTGTTAAAACACATCTGGGGAGAAACAGAAGGTTTCAGTCTTACGAGGCTACAAGGGGCAAAGGCTCTTGTGTCCTTCCCTAATTTAGGCATTACAAAAGCTATCCATATAACAAAAATATTTGTACCCCTTAACATTTTGAAATAAAAAGAAAAAAACTGTCCCATTAAGGGTACCACTTGAAGAAAAGCTTTTCAGTGCTGAAAACTAGCAATCAAAAAAGGAAATGAAACATCAAGTAAATTGCAGCTGAATTTCTATTTAAGCTGAGAGTAGCAAAAAGGCAGCATAATTTCTAAACACCAATTTTTCTTGAGCAGGGAGACTTAAATTTTATCAGCCTCAGAGGTATTTCTCAGAAATGTTTATGGCCTTAAGGTAAAGATTTATCAAAGTCTCTGCTGAAATGAGTATCTCCAGACTTCCAGCTATTTCATTAATAATTTTACATTCCACTAACATATTTGAGATAGGTTTTTTTGTTTTTTATTGAATTAAGAACTCAAAAACATTAATGTTAAAAGATAAACTCTTGATTGTAGAAGAAACAAATATAACCTGCTATCCACAAGCTATTTTTTTATTACTAAAAACAAAACATTCAAATATTAAGAATGATTAAAGTACATTTATGTTACTGAAAAAAATCAAGAAAATGATGGAGCAAAATTCATTCATTTATCATATAAACAACAAAAACAATTTTCAAGTAGCCACTTAGAGCTCCAGCCACTTGGGTACTATGAAAAGTGAAAAAGACCATAGGACAGAGATGAAACCCTGATAGGGATCTTGATTACTTCTTACAAAAGCATTCATTTTAATCAGAGGCTTAGATTTTGCTCCTTTGCCATGGCAACAGATAGAGAATCCTATACCTGAAGGGTCACCATGATAATTATTATGCTCACAAGAGGCCCTGAGTTAACAGTTTAGTGATTAGACTGGAAGGAACTGATTTGAGTATTTCTGCCCAATTCTGGATAATATTTTTCTTATCCACATGGAGAATAAGATTCTATGTTGGGTGATAAGCTTGGCCGTTAACTTGTAGTGTGATTTTAGGCAAGTCCATCAACTCCTCTATTTATTTTTTCAAATCTTTGAAATCGAAACATTGGGCTCAGTTTCCCTTCCAGAATAGGATGTTTGAGTTCACTGGTTCATCTAGACCTAGGTGGGAAGAAAAGACTAATTTTTTTTTTTTTTTTGCTTGTTCCATAGGTGACACAATTCTCTCATGTCCACTCTACCCTTCTCTTGTGCTATCTGGTATCAAAAAAGATCAGTGTGGAAGGATGCAGAGTACAGAGGTATTCTGTTCTGTGTATACTGACATTTCATGTGATCCTTGAAACTTTCCCATTTCAGCATGTATGAGGCTAGCTGCTTCACTCCTGAGCAACTACTAATTTTCTTAATGAAATAATTCTAATGATGAAAATACAAAAACACCAAGTAAATGCCCAGAGAAAGGCAGGGGAAAGGTTTTATTCTTCTAATCAGAGACAGTGCCTTAATACTACTGTGTTAAACACCACGTGCTCCTCAAGGCTCCCCACGAAGTACTCACTGCTAACAATGCCCATTATCCTCACTAGCATACCTGATTCTAGGGAGGAAAGAATGTTGGGTTTCCTTTCTACACACTGACCATGTAGGGTCCTAGACTATTTCTAGAACATTCTAAAAAACTACCATGTTTAACTTGATTATAAAGGTGGTATCAGAAATAAGAACCTACCCATGCTATGATGAAGAAGCAAGCCTTGTTAACCTTTCTGGATTCAAAGCAGGGAATTATATGCAAAAATCAAATGCACTATGTAATTTTACATGCATCAGGACAGGATTTGAGCATCAGCTTATCACAAATGACAGTCAGGCTACCTCTAGCAGATTTGTTTCTGGTGTGTCACTCTCCCTTTCTGTGTATCTCTCTGTCCTACAGTTTCTCACTTGATGCCAGCTCAGATAAACTGAGGTCTCATTCCTTTACTGTTACTGAGCTTTCAACTACCCTCTGTTAAGCAATTCAATAACAAGAACTTTAGATCTTTTCCTTATTAAGAATATTTGCTTTTAAAAACGTTTAAAGACTGAAAACCATTACCAGTAACAGAGATCTTTAAAGGTAATCTTTCAAAGATTCTTGAATCTGGGTCCACATTCCTCAAATCACATTCTGATTTACAGTGGGTACTGTGGTAGCTGGGCAAGAGCTGCACGAGAGAGACCGCCATAGCACCTGACGGCCTCCAGCTGCACCACATTCTCTCCAGATCCCTTCCTAGCAAGGACTAAGCATGGTGAATATGCTAGGGCTGCACTACTTCTGCCTGATATGGACTCCTCTGATGGGCAATCTTTGCACTGGGGTGTCACAGGGGCCCAGCCAATACTTTCTCAGAGGCTCTTCTCACCCAACTTCCATCCCTTCCTCCGTTCATAGGTGTCAGGCATTCATCTCAGTCTGAAGGCTCTTCCCACTGCTCTGATCCCTCTCCCCTTTACCCTTCATAGGCATTTCTGTCAACAAATCTCTTGCATTTGGCTTCTGTTTTCCAGAGGCTTTAAATAAACACAGTAGTCCATAAATATCTGTTGTGCCAGTTGAAATAATCTCAGTTGGATGAGACAAATGAACTATTAAAGAAGGTGAAAAGAAAGAAGAGTATCTACCACGTGCCAGGTGCTTGAGTGTGAAAGCTACTTGGTGCGGCTGAGCTAAAGCATTAATGAGATAGTGTGTGCTCCATGATTGACGTATTAAACACTCAATAAATAGTACTATCTCTATTCACAATAATTACATTGGATTATGTGTGCAAAGGAGAGATGAGTATGAGCTATCAAGAATCATGGAAGCTGGAAAAAAACGGACAGGAAGGAGGAGGGGTCTCACCAGGGAGCACGGTCCAAGAAGCAAACTGGGCTTAGTCAGCTCAGCTCAGCAGAGAACTCCTTGGGGGCTGCTGCTTCTATAGAAAATTAAGGTCTTCTGGAGACTTTCTGTTCTAGGTTTTCCCAAATATCAAATTTGCTTATATTTTTGGTGCTGTGGTTTTACAGGTCCCTAAATGCTTACTATGATGTCTGATCTCAGTGTAATTGTAATGGGGGAATACTGATATCAATCCATATGTTCTGCAACTCCAAGTCTAAAGAAAAGACTATACCGTAAACCTCCATAGTTGGCCACCTCCCAACATCAACCACTTCATTGAATTGACCTAGTTTTCATAGACTGGACATACACCACATGTACATATCAGTACAAGAGCCCTAGTTCCTCATGCTGACCACCTCTGTAAATTGACCAGTTTGTTACACCCTCTTGGGGAGGTCAAATTAAAGAGGTTCCACTGTATTTTTAATTTTGACTTTGAGCCCTCAGCAGTGGTGGTAGAAGAGGGAAGGGAAAAGCCAATAGGGACTTGTGGTGAGGTCTTGACTTCCTTTGTGAACTTATGCTCACTGTGGGCAGGCAGGATTGTCAGTTAGCTCTCTCATCTGCTCAAAATGCAGCCAATAGCGAAGTGTGTAATTAGTGATTTTTCTTTTTCATTTTCTTTTCTTTCTTTTTCTTTTTTTAGAGACAGAGTCTTACCTTGTCACACTCTAAGTAGAGTGCTGTAGCATCATAGTTCACAGCAACCTCAAACTCTCAGGCTCAAGCAATCCTCTTTCCTCAGCCTCCCCAGTAGCTGGGACTGCAGCCACCCACCACAATGCCCAGCTATATATTTTTTTTCAGAGATGAGGTCTCACCCTCGCTTAGGCTGGTCTTGAACTCATGAGCTTAAGGAATCCACCTGCCTCAACCTCCCAGAGTGCTAGGATTACAGGTGTGAGCCACCATGCCCAGCTAGAAATTTTTCTTAACTGTAATTTGACTAAGGAGATTTTCTACATCTAAGACACAATTTTGAGGTTATACTCTTTACCTCTGAAGAAAATATAGCTTATAACTAGGAAAATTGTAACAGAAAATGACAGAGGATAAAAAGCTTATAAGAAGATAATAAATAATCTCCTTCTGCTGCAATAGTAAAATACAAGAAGGAATTATTTTTTAAACCAATTGATTATTCTCAAAGTCATTTAAACCATCTGTTAACAGTAACTTACAGGAGGCAACTCCTGATTTCCCAGTAAATTAAGCATACAAATGAAAGCATTCTTAATTCATTACATGCCAGTACACTTGCAAAAACATAATTAGTGAAGTCTCATAAGAGTGCCATTTTTGAAAGGTTAATAAATCTGTCCATTTTCCCCAGAGCACTAGGGGTGAACTTCACTTGTCTGTGCATGATATAACTTGACCACTCTTTGAAATGCAAGAGACTTCTCAAAGAATTGGTAGATTTTATTTTTTGTTTTGCTTTTTTTAAAAAAAAAAAAACTCAGCTAGTACTGTATTTCAGCATTCTGAGACACACAATCTCATAGTGTGAGAAAAAATTAGAAGATCTATTACCATACCGCATGTAACGATATAGCCATCTTAATTCAGTCTTTTATTGGAACCATTGGGGCCAGATGTGTTTCAAAGTGTACAATTTTTCAGTATTTAGTGAGCCAATACTCAGAATATACCACATATTATATAATACCCACAGCAGGGTCTAGAATAGTATCCTGTAATGACTTTTTGCAGCAAAATTCTTAATTTTAAAATAGGTTTGGCTACCAAATGGATTCTAATGCTAAGTTTACAAAACAACAACAAAACCAAAATATTCAATTTTCAGAACATTTGGCTTTTGGAATTGCAGATAAAAAGTGGTGGCTCTATTGTAAATTTACATCCTAACTATCCCTGGAAGGACCCCTAAAGGATGGTAGGAACAGAAGAGAAAAGGGTTGCAAAAATTTAGTTTGAAATTGAAGTAGGAGAATTTTACTGCTGCTATCCACCTGCTAACTCTTTAAGATGCCTATTTAGTATCACTTAGGTTGCATAAAATACAGACTCTAATAACACTTTTCTATCAGCTGAAAAATCTTGCAGCAAAATGATCAAGACAACAGAGTAGCCATTAACAAAATGTTTTCATTATCATATCATTTGATTGGTGAATAAAGGTTAATTTTTATTTCCTATTATATTCCCCTTGGCTTCCTAGCACATGGCAATGCCCTGCACCTAGTAGGTGCCTTTTGTGAGTCTATTAAATTGGACTGAGGAAGCTCTCACCATCTACCCTACATATCTTTTATTTATTTCTTGTTTTTCAAAGGATCTCTATGCTTCTACGGTGTTGAGACTACTTTTTGTGTTTTCTGGGATTTAGAGGCATTGGATTCTGCTTCGGGAGCTATTTATAACTCTGGGTAGGTAGGTCCCACACACCTCCTTTGTGCTTCCAAGGGGGCTGTAGGAGTACATGTTCTGTCACTGTAGATGATCTGTTTTGATCATATTAATAAGGAGATGGCTGACTAAGAGCTGTGCTTCCTTTTCAGTTGTTCCCCTATATTTTTATGTATTAATTTCTGTTGAGTTTTGATAATTCTGTTATTGACAGACATTTGTGCCTCCACATAATCATCTGTGTCTCTGTCCATCAATAGCAGCTAGTCAATCACTTGGGAAGATGCATGTATCTCTATGCAGTCACCAAGCTGAAGTTCTCCCAGGAACTAGCCCATGTGCTTCAACTATTAATTTGGTTTTCATAGGTCAGCTGAAATGTGATGTGATAAATGTGACATTTCCATATAATGAAGGAGTGTTTCATGAAGAGCCTACAGTTATTATCTGCTTTAAAAAAATCAGGATGATAAATTTCTGACTTGAAATTTTTCTCTGAAGGATCAACATTCCAAATTTTTACTTAGATTATTAGTTGTTCTGTTGAATTCTCTCCTCTACCTTGAAGAAATAAAACATTTTGGGTTTTGTTCTAAGAAATATTCTATCATATCTGTATAAAGTACCAAGCTACGTGTTTAGCAATTGTTTCCAATAATAAAGTCTGAAACTGGGGAATGACAGTGGAAGCAAAAAGATAAACTAGTCTCTCTTATGACTATTATGCCTATCATGCCTTTATTGTACCTATTATGGGCCACACGAAATGCTAGTCCTCCTACATACACTATCTTATTTTATCATTCCAACATCCCTGGGAAGGAAGTATAGTTATTCACATGTGAAAAAGGAAGGAATGGAAGCAAAGAGGTTCACTTGGGCATATGCTACCAAGTAGCTGAGCTAGGTTTCAAGTCAAGTTTTATCTGAGTATGAAATTGTTCTTTCCAGAGACATCTCTGCATATATCCCGCATATTTTGATTTACATATTTTGGGGGAAGGTAGTTGTTCACATGTTTTAATATAGGAATGACAAATACGGACCTCAAAGGCAGAATGGAGAAGGAAATAAAAGTAGTTTCATTCTTCTGGTATTATGTATTTCCTTATACAGTAAGGAAGAATTGGACTCTGTTTAGCATCATTATAATTAAAATATTTATATGAGGAAAAAAGTATTTGGAATTGTTATGGCTATATAACTAAATAGGTTACCAATACACGTTATGTGATAATTATGCTATATGTGTGTCCTTCTTTCTCCTCTTTTCTTTTTAGATTATTAGCATGAAAATGAGGCTTCTGTTTCTAAGAAACTCTAAAAATATTACTCACCTGCACCCACCATGTTCTGCCACATTATAATCTTGGTTATAGCTCTTGAAATGTCAGAACAAAAGATCATGAACTAGAGATGTGTCATAGACAAAATCATTTAAAAGGTGAGTTCAACATAATGGACTAAGGAAAAAATCCAACTATGAGAAAACTTGATGGTGATCTACAATTTTGTTCTCAATAGCATCTTCTGCAAAATACAAAACTGTGAGCACTATGATTAAAACTACTAATCTATTTTCTCCTATTCCCAGCAGACCACAAAACGCATCTAGCCATAGCAGGAGCCCTGACTGCCTCCAGAATCAGTGGAATAAGCAATGAATTCATGAAGAGTATTTTGTTGCACTGGACAAGCAATCATCCCAAAATTTAGGCGCAGCCTGGGGTGTATGTCCTGTGAATCTGCTGCCTGCCTGCCTTCTCTAGTTCCTGGGAATGGACCCCTGTTTTGGTCCCCCAACCTGGGGGAGAAAGTCTCCCTTTCCAGCAGACTTACGATCAGCAGTGATCGGCAGCACATTCTCAGTTCTTCTGGATGCCAACACATATTTGAAAATAATTTTTCTGAGTGTCTTAACTAGCCCCCAAAGTTGTTGATGATACAGTGAGACATAAAAGTTCAAGACAGTTGAGATGAGGAATAAGTTAAAAATGAAAGGAGCAGTGGGGATATGCGTGAGGTCATTTGAGAGCACTTAGCCAGCTCCCAGAAAATCAAGAAAGAACTCCTAGGAAATCAGTATTGAAAAGATAGCTGCACTCCTATGTTTACTGCTGCAATATTCACAATAGCCAAGATTGAGAATCAACCCAAGTGTCCATCACCAGACGAATGCATAGAGAAACTGTGGCACATACATACCATGGAATATTATATAGCCCCCCCCAAAGAAAGAAATCCTGTCATTTGCAATAACATAGATGAAACTGGAGAACATTACATTACATGAAATAAACCAAGCACAGAAAGACAGATTTCACATGTTCTCACTCATATGTGGGAGCTAAATATTAAAATATTCTGAACCCAAGGAGACAGAAACTAGAAGGATAGTTACCAGAGGCTGAGAAGGGTAGTGGGGGAAGGGGAGATAAAGTAGGGATGGTTAATGGGTACACAAACACAGTCATATAGATAGAACGATGGTACAATAAAGTGACTATAGTCAACAATAGTTAGGACCTACTTTAAAATAACTAAGAGTGGAATTGGAATGTTCCTAACACTAAGAAACAATCAATGGTTAAGGTGATAGAAACCCCATTTACCCTGATGTGATTAACATGCATTATATGCCTCTATCAAAACATCACATGTACCCTATAAACAACTAAGACATACTCATAATAATTAAAAAAATTAAAGAAAAGAGAAAAGCCTCCTGGGGAAGTGACAATTAAGCTAAGTCCTGTAGTATAATGAAGAATATCACAGGACCAGATGAAGAGCAAGTAGACAGCTGAAGGAGCCTGTGGATGACCCTCGGGGAACAGACGAACGTCATCCACAAAGAAGGACCACACTGCAGCAAGGCACACTCCCACCGGGAGAGAAAAACTATGGGGAACTTGGGAAACTGTAAACATCTGAATGGCTGGGGCTGAGACCACATGGTAGGACTGGCCAGAGGTGGGTCTACAGAGATAGGCAGGGAAGGTGCAGATCTGGGTGGGCTTCATGTTCTCTGGGCAGAGTCTGTACTTTTCCTGAGAGCAATGAGGAGTCATTGTATGGCCTGTAGGAAGATGAGGGAAAGTCTTATTGATAAAATGAGAGATTGATAAAATGAGAAAGAGGAAGATTTCATCCTGTAGGGTGGAGTGTGGTCTGCAGACAACAGTGGATGCAAAGGTTGAACTAGACATTTGGACAAGGAATCCCAGTGAGAGTCATGGTGGATGATCCACCTGCTGTGGCCCAGACAAGGGGGAGAGAGACAGGGACAACAGTAAAGTGAGTAACAGGAAAGAGATAAAGTCAAGAGGACTAGGTGATCAATTCAAACACAGGGAATAAAGAGAGGATAGTGAAAAAGATCTGAATGGGACCCAAACATCAAATGGCTCTTTAATGTGGGTGATAATCATATGGGTCATTTCTTTCTGATTAAGAATATTTCTTTGTTGTTTTCATTTTAAATGTTGTGTATATTACAAAGAAACTTTGACAGGTGTGGTATTTAGTGATCTCATTTTTTTTAAACATAGAAATTATGATGCTATAAAATGTTTATTATAATTAGTTATTCTTGCTCATACTTGACTGAATTATAAGATAAATCAAGCCACATTTCTCTCTCACAATAGGGATGATACTTGTGAGTTAACTGCTTACGCACTTCAATTTTGTTTAATTGAAAGACTAATCTTTAGAGTAATACAAAAAACCTACCTGTATATGTGAGGAATAAAGAGTGATAAGCTATATATTTTGACATTCCTGAGGAAACCAAGAAAAATCCTTATACCAATATTTTCTGAACATTTTACATAATTGCTATTTTGTTTGTTGTCGTTAGCCAAAAATGATTGGCCTTTCTCCACTACGTTAGAGTACATAAAAATATACTTGGACAGGAAAACACTCAGTACTTGACTTTGTGTTTCTTTAATTCATCTTGTGACTGTTAACCATAAAAGAATCAGATTAAGAATGAAATTTTTAAAAATGAGGAAAATTCATTGTTGTAGCATATTTTTTCTATGTGGTAATAAGTAATGCTTATTGAAAATAGTGAAAAACTTCTTAGAATTCATTAAAAATAACCTAGAATAACATATACATAAATACAAAATGGTGTAATATGCACAATAACTTTTCTTTTAAAAACTGAAAATCTATCTATGACTGTAGTAAGCACTACCTCATTATAGAGGTGACAGGAAACAAGTTACATGTGTATGACAGAAGTAAAACTCTCCTAACCAACCTCCATGTGACCAACTCTATTTTCTTTGTAAGTATTAAAAGTAACAAGTTCTAAATATTTTTTCTTTTCAATCCTCTCAGGCATAATTTTTGTCATCTTCTCAAGAAATTGACAACAAGTATGGTACATTCAAGCCAAGAAGGGATAAAGTTCATAGGGAGTAAATTTGAGACTGCTGTCCACATCCTAGCTGTGTGACCTTGTGTGAATTACCTAACATCTCTTTGGTCTCCATTTCTTCACACAGTTACAGGGATAATCACAGAGCCTACTTAATAAAACATTAGGATAAAATCTGATACTAAAATAAAAGTGCTTAACATTGTGCCTGGTAAATGGTAATGGCTGGATAAATGTTAGCTACATTATTACATTATTAATCTTATTTTGGTTCATAAATTAAAGCTGAGCAGCCTCCTACATAGAAATTCAATCTTATAGAATAACAACACACAGCTAATATTCTTACACGTAGGTGCACAGCTAACAAAAACATTACCTTACAATAGTGTCAGAAGTTAGGTCACTTGTAGGGCAATGGGTAAACCCAAAGAGTGGGTATGATCCATAACAGAAATTGGAATTGAAGTTCGACTAAGTTCAAATAAACTCTAGGAGAGTTTCCCAGAGATTCCAGCCAATTAAACAGCCCTGTACGGTTGTTAGAGCCATATTCCACGTGTTATTCTTTAATGGACAGATCACAGAATAAATCATTCTAAAGGGGACATCACACAACATCGTGTGGTCATGGTTCTGCTGTCCCATAGCCACAGGGGAGGCACCTATAATATATTTTTTGACACAGTCATTTTCTTTTTGAAAGTACCTTTGTTAGAAGATACATATTTTGAAAAGAAAAACTTAGCAAAACTAATTAATTTTCAACATAATAGTATTTCTTATTTGCCAAGGCAAACAAGAGAGGAAAATAACTTCAGCATGACAATAATTGATGCCTGTTGGATCTGAGAAATACAATGCACTCCAATTTTTAATCTTTCCCTCTGCACTATTTCGCTTCAGGAAAAAGAAACGAGTCATATCAAATTTAATTCTCATGACAGAAGGAATCACAGGCTGCCCTGTGTATTCCCATGAACGTTTCCATTAACTTCTCTCTCCCTTATCTAACTTTTGGCATTTCAAAGATCAGTTCTTCAGTAATAGGACTGTAGATTCACTCAGGCAACTGTACTTCAGCGCTATAGGCAATACAAACTATCTTTCTGTTTAAGTAAAATAGAGTACTTTGTACATTTCCCTGCATTAGGCAGAAAATTAAAACCTAATTTTCATTAGGAATATAAGAACATAGAAACATAAACCCAGCTAACAATTTAAGAAACATAATTTTTTAAAATCCCCACCAAAGAAATAAATAGCTATTCAAAATTATAGGTACATTATACCAAACAAAAATAATTTCTCATCATTTCTGATTGGGGAGGGAGGATTGGTAGAACTGTCTAAAAATACAAACGATCACAATAAAAGGTGATTATGAATTAATAGGGACTCCTGTGGTTTGGGGGGGCCACCAGAACTTCACCTATGGCTTCTGTCACAGCTTTAACAATTTGTTGATTTTTAAAAATTCTCTTGACTTACGATTATTTTCAAGATCACTGTTTGATATTTACTTGTTCATTCAAGCAACAGTAAACAAGGTGAAATGTCGCAAACTGCAGTCAGCATGACCTGACCCCCATCCACCCATAGCCCATATCCTCTTCTGGACAGGAAAGAGGGCAAAAACGTCTCCTTAAAGGTTCAAAGAAGGGTCCTTATCTGTAGGCTCTTCCAATCCTCTTCTTTCTTTCTTAAAGGTTTGCCCATTCTTTGAGAGTCACTGAAGTCTCACCTCCTTCCTGAAGTCTTTTCTAACTACTCAATGAGCACTAGCCTCTCTCTTTTCTGAAGGTTATTTCTAGTCTCTATCAATGTATTGGCAATTAATTAAATACCTTATTTGTGCAGTGTCTTTTATTTTTCCTATGTCTTTTTCCTTCTTATAAAAATATATTAAAAATATGTTAATGTTCTACATGTTTTAATTTGTAGAATTTCATGACAACTTTTTTAAACCTGTATTTAGTATCATGGAAAACGATTATGCTCCTCTAAGATATAAGATTTTAAAAGGTAGAGTCAAAATTTGTA
The DNA here is from genome assembly GCA_963574655.1 of Perodicticus potto. Classification (NCBI taxonomy): domain Eukaryota; kingdom Metazoa; phylum Chordata; class Mammalia; order Primates; family Lorisidae; genus Perodicticus; species Perodicticus potto. The sequence goes on from CAUYRH010106226.1 coordinate 14,097, forward strand.
TATCATGGTGGCGATGGCAGCTCAGTGGGTAGGGCGTTGGCCACATACACCCAGGCTGGGGGGTTCAAACCCAGCCAGGGCCAACTAAACAACAATGACAACTATAACAACAACAACAACAAAAATAGCCGGGCTTTGTGGCAGGCACATATAGTCCTCGCTACTTGGGAGGCTGAGGCAATAGAATCACTTAAGCCCAGGAGTTTGAGATTGCTGTGAGCTGTGACACCACAGCACTCTACCAAGGGTAATAAAGTGAGATTCTGTCTCAAAAAAAAAAATTGTTTATCACTATTTAGTATTAATTTATTTTTGCCTTGTGGCACTGAAGTAGAAGTGGAACGACAATAGGCATAAAGTATAACTTCCAAGTTCAAACCAGAAAAATGGGAGGGGATGAGCCAGGAAGTTAAAGATTATGCACAGATTGGACAATTTCTCTGGAAGACAGATAAGGTGGGTTGGATCTCACAGTGGCAGTGCATCTCAGAGTTCATGTTGTAATATCAGCAAAGGTAGATAAATGGCTCATCACAGAGTAGCTACTCAAGATGGAAGCTAATCTAGTTACCAAATATGTGTACACAAATCAATCATTTTCCCATATACCACCAATATAAAAGCTAGGGATATGGAGCAGGAGGCCATTTATAAAAGCAACAAAAATATAAATTATGTACGAATTGACTTAACATACATCCATATAACATATTATAAGAAAAATTTGATGAGACATAAAAAGCAGCTTGAATAAATGGAAAAATGTATATGCACCTGCAAGGAAAGTGTTAATATTACCAAGAAGACAATTCTCTCAAAATTACTTTATAAATTTAATGAAAATCCAGTAAAAATTCCAACAAAATTTTCCCTTAAGTTTAAAAACCAAAGCAATTGTATCATGTAAACTTGGCAAATAGAAGGAGAAAAATCTTTAGTACAGAATACTTACACTTTCACATTTTCAAATATACCTATGTATTCAAGAATTAAGATTAATGATATTGGAAAGGACGATTTAATATGGGAAAAAGATGGAGAGCTCTGACACAAACCTAAGGATGTTGTAAGTCCTTAGCAAATACCCAACATTGCATTTTAAGTGAGTGAATAAAGAATAGTACTGGAATAATTAGTTAGCTATATGGAAAAGGAAAAACCCAACTGGACTCCTATTGGGAGGTTTTGTGTCCTTTGTATACCCAGAGCTCAGAAGGCCAATATTTTTATTTACTGCTCTTGAGTATAGTAGCTCTCCTTTTGGGTATATTTCACTCTTCCACTAGGTAAAAAGCTAAATATCTCTTGTTTGACATGGCATTTAACTTCCCTTGTTTTATAATTAAAGTTTCATCTATTTCTCTGATGAGAATGAATTGTATTTAAAAAATGTATGAATTTCCGGCTCAGCGCCTGTGGCTCAACGGGCTAAGGGGCCAGCCACGCACACCTGAGCTGGCGGGTTCGAATCCAGCCCGGGCCCGCCAAACAACAATGATGGCTTCAACCAAAAAATGGCCGGGCATTGTGGCCGGTGCCTGTAGTCCCAGCTACTTGGGAGGCGGAGGCAGGAGACTCGCTTAAGCCCAGGAATTGGAGGTTGCTGTGAGCTGGGATGCCACTGCACTCTCTCCAGGGTGACAGCTTGAGGCTCTGTCTCAA
>CAUYRH010106227.1:0-11238 GCA_963574655.1 Perodicticus potto
TAGTTAGAATATTTTGAGCTGTGGCTAAGACACTTGTCATCATTCTCACAATTGGAGATTTTCTCTGCAGTATGAAGTTCCCTGTGCTTAGACAGTCTTGAGCAAGATTTAAAGACATTGCAACATTTTTTACATTTGTACTGCTTTTCCACAAAATGGCTGTGTTTACCAAAGTTTGAGCATAGTTTTAAGGCATTCTCATATTTCTTACACTCAAATGTTATCTCCCCGGTATATATCCTCTTTTGTCTATTTACATATGATAATTCTCTGACAACCTTGAAACATTTACAGCATTGGTAGATTTTACCATGCATAGCTGTTAAACTTTCGTCTACTCCATTGTAACATACTTTCTGCTGCTTATACTCACACACCCTATCCCAGTCTTTTATTGAGTTTAAATTCTCAGGGCAATCATTTTCATATCTTCTCAGGATTATCTCTGGTAATAAAATATTCACGCCCAGCACTTGTGAATTGCTCTGGGTAGAATGATTAGATAGAACTGAAAGAAATTAAAACATACAAAATTATGACATTGAGTTTCATCACAATTGAATAAATATACATTACAAATTTTGTCTGTAAAATTATGCCCAGCACAGTAGCAAGATGGCATAGTATAGCACATGTCCTAATAATTTTTGAGATACATATAAGTAAGAAATATATACTGCATTTTAGCGATTATAAAAATGAAGTGAAACTTTTCAGCCCACCAGGTGAGCACAATGTGAAGAGGCATATACAGGCCGGGTGCAGTGGTTTATGTTTGTTAAACCTAGCACTCTGGGAGAGTGAATGGGTGGATTGCTTCAACACAGGCATTTGAGCAGTCTGAGCCAGAGTGAAACCCTGTTTATACCAAAAATAGAGAACATTAGTGGGGCGTGTGGCAGACACCCACAGTCCCAGCAATTCAGGAAGCTGAGGAAAGAGTATCTCTTGAGCCCAGGAGGTTGAGGTTGCTGTTAACTATTATTCCACAGCACTCTATCGGTGGTGAAAGACACTGTGTCTCAAAAATATATAACTATGTAAAATCAAATAAGAAAAAAAATGATAATGACAAAAGGTGCAAAATAAGGGAAAAAACGTTTGTTCTACTTATAGACCACAGACATTCCGCCATCTGAAAACAGCATTGTCCATATGAAAGTAAATTTTTTCCTCAAAAGAAAAATAGAGACCTGCATGAACTCTATTGACTTTTCAGGGCTTTTCTAAATATAGGTTATGTCTCCCATGAGGGAGAGTACTGAAGGGAATGGTGCAGTTTTGTTTTTTGCAGTTTTTGGCTGAGGCTGGGTTTGAAACTGCCACCTCTGGCATATGGGGCTGGCGCCCTACTCCTTTCAGCCACAAGATCTGCCTGAGAATTGTGCAGTTTTTATAAAACTGACTGGGGGGCAGAAACCAAAGGTAAAATATTGTTACAGCACCAGAGAGACTCCAAGACAATAGACAGATTCAGGTCTAGCACGTGATTACAAGCTCTTAGGAGGAAATGTGGGGAAAATGCTTCAGCTAGAAAATACCCACACAATTCCACAGGCAAAACACTTTCAGTATGTATACTGAACTGCCTCAAGTCTTTAGCATAATGTCTATCAGAGTCCTGTAAGGTAAAGCCACATCATGGATTTTGTGAAAGGTGCCTTATGTGGCTCGGCACCCATAGCACAGTGGTTATGGTGCTAGCCACAGACACCGAAGCTGGTGGGTTCGAACCCAGCCTGGGCCAGCCTAACAACAATGACAACTACAACCAAAACATAGCCAGGGACTGTGGTGGGTGCCTTGTATCCCAGCTACCTGGGAGGCTGAGGCAAAAGAATCCCTTAAGCCTGAGAGTTTGAGGTTGCTATGAGCTGTGATGCCGTAGCACTCTACCGAGGGTAACAAAGTGAGATTCTATTTAAAAAAACAAAACAAAAGAAAGGTGCCTTTTGTGATCCTCAAAAATCAATGAAAGATTACAACATGTAAAAAATAATGGGTGACATAACCCAAAGAAACAAAATAAATAATGTAGAATCAACCATAAAAAACAGAGATGTCTACATTACCTAAGAGTTTTATCTTAATGATGGTAAATGCGTGAAATGGGAATGATACAAACAACTAAGTAATATCATAAAAATGGAGATATCAACAAAAAAGACAAGCTTTAAAAAAAGAGAAATTCCTAAGTTGAAGAACGCAGTGGAAAAGACTGAGACATTTTCAAAGGTAAGAAAAAAAATACAAAATATCAAGCTCACCACACTTCATCTAAGAGAAACACAAAGAGACCCAAAAAAGACAAATGAAGATCAAATATTTGAAAGCCACACAAGAGTATCCTAAAAGCCAGGAAAGGAAACAGATGTGCCATCTCTAAGCCTGCTCTTCTGAGATTACTAGTGGATTTTTCAACACACACCTTCCCTATCAAAAAAGAGTTGGGTGATATAGTCAAAGTGCTGAAAGAACAAAAATTTCAAAACACATATACTGTACCCAGCAAAATATCCCTTCAAGATAAAGAAAAAAATAAACATTTATCAAGATAAATGAATGCTGAAAACTGCCAAAGAAGAAATGTCAAAGGAAGCCCCTTTCCTTGAAAATGATATTATGCTTGAGAACAATGCTCAATTGGGTAAAAATAAGTAAATCTAAAAAAAAAAAAAACTAAGTACATTTAAGTAAAATTCTGTATTATTATAATGACAGGGTGGAAAGCATTTTTATTTTTATTTATTTTTTGGTTTTTGTTGTTGTTGTTGTTTTTTTGTAGAGACAGAGTCTCACTTTATCGCCCTTAGTAGAGTGCCATGGCATCACACAGCTCACAGGAACCTCCAACTCCTGGGCTTAGGTGATTCTCTTTGCCTCAGCCTCCTGAGTAGCTGGGACTACAGGCGCCGGCCACAACGCCCAGCTATTTTCTCATTGCAGTTTGGCTGCGACTGGGTTTGAACCCACCACCCTTGGTATATGGGGCCAGCGCCCTACCCACTGAGCCACAAGTACTGCCCTATCTTTTGTTTTTTGAGACAGAGTCTTAAGCTGTCACCCTAGGTAGAATGCTATGGCATCACAGCTCACAGCAACCTCAAACTCTTGGTCTTAAGCAATTCTCCTGCCTCAGCTTTCCAAGTAGCTGGACTATTGGTGCTCCCAACAACACCAGGCCATTTTTTGGTTGCATATGTCATTGTTTGGCAGGTCGGGACTGTATTCAAACCCACTAGCTCCAGTGTATGTGGCTGATGCCCTAGCCGCTGAGCTACAAGTGCCAAGCCCGGAAAGCTCTTTTAATCATGCTTTAAAATTCAAGGACAAAAACAGAATCTTAGCATGAAACTTCTGTTAATGGTATAGGTGTTGAATGTAACAAGATGAAACTGGTGACATCAGTAAGTTGAAAGAAAGGCTGGGTGAGGTGGATGACACCTATAATCCCAGCACTTGGGATGTCAAGGCAGGTGGATTTCCTGAGCTCACAGGTTCCACACCAGCCTGAGCCAGAGAGAGACCTCATTTCTAAAATAGCGAGGCACTGTGGCAAGCACCTGTAGTCCCAGCTACTAGGGAGTCTGAGGCAAGAGAATAGCTTCAGCTCAAGAGTTGTAGGTTGCTGTGAGATATGACGCCACTGCACTCTAATGAGGGTGAGACTCTGTCTCAAAAAACAACACAAAACAAAAAAACTAGCCGGGTGTTGTGGTAGGCGCCTGTAGTCCCAGCTAGTCGGGAAGCTGAGGCAAGAGAATCGCCTAATCTCAAGAGCAGGAGGTTGCTGTGAGCTGTGATGCCACAGCACCCTACCAACGGTGAAAAAGTGAAACTCTGTCTCTTAAAAAAAAAAAACTGAAAAAGTGACAAAGGATTGAACTGACATTTTTCAAAGAAGATATATAAATAGCCAACAAACATTGGAAAGGGTGCTCAAAATTAATAATTGCTGAAGAAATGCAAAGCAAAATCACAATGAAATATCATACATCACACTCAGAATGAACACTAAAATAAAATTCTCCCACTGAAAATTTGTTTTTTTTTGGTGGGGGGAGGACAGAGTCTCACTATGTTGCACTAGGTAGAGTACTACGGCGTCACAGCTCACAGTAACCTCCAACTCTTGGGCTTCAGTGATTCTCTTGCCTCAGCCTCCCAAGTAGCTGGGACAACCGGCCCCCACCACACCACCTGGCTATGTTTTTTGATGCAGTTGTTGTTGTTTAGCTGGCCTGGGCTGGGTTTCAACCCATCAGCCTTGGTGGCCAGCACAATAACCACTGGGTTATGGGCACCAAGCCCCACTGAGATTTTTTTTTTTTTCGTTTTTTTTGTTTTTTTTGAGACAGAGCCTCAAGCTGTCACCCTGGATAGAGTGCCATGGCATCACAGCTCACAGGAACCTCCAATTCCTGGGCTCAAGTGAGTCTCTTGCCTCTGCCTCCCAAGTAGCTGAGACTACAGGCACCTGCCACAACGCCCGGCCAGTTTTTGGTTGTTGCATTGTTATTTGGCGGGTCCGGGCTGGATTCGAACCCGCCACCTTAGGTGTACATGGCTGGAGCCTTAGCCCGTTAACCCACAGGCGCTGAGCCCCACTGAGAATTCTTAAGTGATTATGTGGGCATTTCCAACTTCTCCGAGCCATGATCTGGGTCTGGTCCCACCTATCCAGAGACCTGAAGGGAGACACTTACATCATGACAAAGGAACAGGCCTGAAGACCTTGGCACATTTGTGTGTGTGTGTATACGTTTATATATCTATTTGTGTCTATATATACATACATACAGACACTAGAACCTCCAATTGACCATGTGCCTACATTGAACACCTCCCCAAGTTCACCTAATGTACAAAGACTGGGCATGCACCACAAGTACGTATCAGTACAGTAGGCCAAGTTCCTTATGCTAACCACCTATGTGTGTTGACAAGATTTTTACAATCCCTTGAGTGGTCAACTTATAAAGGTCTACTGTGTTTCTTTGTGTGTGTGCATATGTGCATAATACAGTCCTGATAAGCATAACCTAAGCAAGAGATAGTTATAAAATAATCATAAGGGTTATTTATGACAGATATGGTGGCCCATATCTGTAATCTTAATCACTTTAGGAGGCCAAGGCAGGACGATCACTTGAACTCAGGCGTTCGAGACCAGCCTGAGAAAGATCAAGAGCCCTTGGCCACTAAAAACAGAAAAACTACCCAGGCACTGTGGCGGGTGTCTCTAGTCCCACCTACTGGGGAGGCTGAAAAGAGAGGATCACTAGTACCCAAGAGTTTGAAGTTGCTGTGATCTACAATGCCTCTGAACCAACCCAGGGTGGTAAGAGTGAGAAACTGTCTCAGAAAAGTTTATAAGACTGATTTTATAACAAGAGAGAATTTAATATATGCTAGGGAATACTGTAACTCCCCAATAACATAGTATACATAAAAAATGTACAGAGTAGATACCTTTAACTATATTAAGGTTGAGAAATTGGGGCTCAACGCCTGTAGCTCAAGTGGCTAAGACATCACCCACAAATACCAAAGGTGGCAGGTTCAAATCCAGCATCAGCCTGCCAAACACCAATGACAACTACAACCAAAAAACAGCCGGGCGTTGTGGCAGGCACCTTTAGTCCTAGCTACTTGGGAGGCTGAGAGAAGAGAATTGCTTAAGCCCACGAGTTGGAGGTTGCTATGAGCTGTAATGCCACAGCACTCTACCCAGGGCGACAGCTTGCAGCTCTGTTTCAAAAAAAAAAAAAAAATGTTGAGAAATTGGACTCAGTGCCTGTAGCCCAGTGGCTAGAGTGCCAATCACATACACCAGAGCTGGTGGGTTCGAATCTAGCCCCAGTCTGCCAAGCAACAATGAGAACTACAACCAAAAATATCCCAGTGATGTGGCGGGAGCCTATAGTCCCAGCTACTTGGGAAGCTAAGGCAAAAAACCGTGTAAGCCCAAGAGATGGAGGTTGCTGTGAGCTATGATGCCACCGCACTCTACTGAGGGCAACAGCTGGAGACTCTGCCTCAAAAAAAAAAAAGAAATGAAAGTTGAAAAATTAGAGCATATACAAATTGAACTATTTATCACAGTTCATGTAAAGAAAATGTTGAAGTTAAATTACATGAGCTTTTATTTTTATATTTGGGGGAGATTCTTAAGTGTTCTGTTAAAATTTACTGACTATACTTTCTGCACAATCTCATTTGAAACCTTCATTGAATCAAAAACTATAAAGCAGAAGACATATGCCATCTATTTGAAGTTTACTGAGATGCCTGAACCAAATACTAGTATTAACTGCTCACTTTCACAGTTTGAACATGGTGCTACGGCAGCGGTTCTCAACCTGTGGGTTGCAACCCCTTTTTAACAATGAAGATACTTCTCGGCATTAGGAAAGTTGAGAACCACTGTGCTAAAGAAAGAAAAAATTGTTTTGAGGCACAGTTTCATTCTGTTGCCCAGGTTAAAGTGCTACAGCATCAGCCTAACTCACAACAACCTCACACTCGTAGGTTAAAGTAATCCCTCTGTCTCACCCCCCAAGTAGCTGGGACTACAGGCAACCACCACACTGCCTAGCTATTGTTTTTTATTTTTAGTAGTGAAAGGATCTCACTCTTGTTCAGGCTTGTCTTATACTCCTGAACTCAAATGATCATCCCATCCTCCAAGAGTGCTAAAAGTGTAGAAGTGAGCCACCATGACTGCTTAAAGAAAAAAAAAATTTTTTTTTTTTGAGACAGAGCCTCAAGCTGTCATCCTGGGTAGAGTGCCACGGCATCACAGCTCATAGTAACCTCCAACTCTTGGGCTTAAGCGATTCTCCGGCCTCAGCCTCCCAAGTAGCTGCGACTATAGGTGCCCGTCACAATGCCCGGCTATTTTTTGGTTGTAGTTGCCATTGTTGTTTGGCAGGCCCAGGCTGGATTAGAACCCGCCAGCTCTGGTGTATGTGGCTGGGTCCTTAGCCACTTGAGCTACAGGTACTGAGCCTAAAGAAAATTTTTAAAAATGTTTCAGTGATCCTCAAAAATACACAAATATTTTTATGTTCTGAAAATCAATCAAACAGCAGTCAGATTTTGCAGTCCTGGATAAGCCATAGAAAGTTCTTTCTTTTCACGGTAAACTAGAAAGAACATCACTGAAAACTAAACTCCTTCTCAACATTAAAAAGAAAAGGCCAGGCACCTATAATCCTAGCACTCTGGAAGGGCAAGGTAGGTGGACTGCTAGAGCTCAAACAGTAGGAGTCCAGTCCAAGCAACAGAAAGACTAGTTTCTTAAAAAGAAAAACTAGCTGGTCATTGTGGCAGGTACCTGTAGTCCCAGCTACATGGGAGGCTGAAGCAAGAGGATTCCTTGAGTCCAAAAGTTTGAGGCTGCTGTGAACTATGACACCACGGAACACTACCCAGGGTGACAAACTGGGATGCTATTTCAAACAAATTTTAAAAAGTTAAGAAGAAGAACAGGACCAGATATGGTGGCTCACATATGTAAACCTAGCACCTGAGAGGCCAAGTTGAGAGGATTGCTTGAGGTTGTGAGTTTGAGACAAGCCTGAGCAAGAGCAAGACTCTCATTCTACTAAAAACAGTAAAAATATTAGTCAGGCCTTGTGGAGAAACCTGTACTGCCAGCTACTTGAGAGGCTGAGACAGAAAAAGTCACTTGAACCAACATGGTTAAGATTGCTCCGTGCTACGCTGATGCCATGGCACACTGGTCTGATGGCAACACACTGAACCTTTGTCTCAATGAGAAAATAAACATAAGAAATGAAAACAAGAACAGAGGTGCCTTTATGTAACAACAAGAGAAAGAAACCCAGGCTTCCCAGAACTCATTTCCAATGAAGCTGAGCTTCCCTAATCACGTTGCATTGTTTTGGTTTCCTCCTTCAACTTTGGACCTCTGACCAGTGTTATCTGCTTCATTCACTCCAACCTACCTGGGTGCTTAACCACTGTCTGGTGAGTCTTCACCTTCCAGGGTTCTTTCCTTTGCTCCAGACAGGTGATGAGGTCCGGCTTAGAGACAGCAAGCCCTGTTTCATTAGAAAAAAAAAAGATAACGCGACAATTGTCTAGTTAACAATCTAGAACCTTTGTAGAGTAGAGAACACAACATTTTAGAGATCCTAAAAGAATAATCTAAAAATAGAGGTTTCTCACAGAAACTTTACAATATTTTAAAAGCATTTAAAATGCTCCACTACCCAGTACTATGGAAATAAAATTTGGTGCTAGAATCTAGACTTAAAGGTATAGGCAACAATTCTAAGCCTCTACATTTTTGAAATTTCCATCAATGTGGGGAAGGATATTTATTAGCTCAAGAAAGGCTAAGATTAATGCCAAGATAACATCTGAAATATTTTCTTTTCTATACCAAGAACTTATATTTTCCTTAGAAAAAACAATCTGAAACTAATGCAGTCAAAGAAGAATCTACACACTACCCAACTACAAAGAAATGATATGAAATGCTTAGTGTACAGTAAGAAATGTATATTTAAGTTATCCTCACCAAGGAAGACCAGGTGTCTGTAGGTCTCTAACATGACATCCCGATACAAATGCTGCTGAGCAGGGTCCAGGCAGTCCCACTCATCCACAGAGAATTCGATAGACACATCTCTGAATGTCAACAGTTCCTGAAAAAAAAACTAAAAAAACAATATTTATCATGATGCCATGGGAAGATTTAATTCCATTTTTACATAAATGAGTGGGTGAGAACTTCTTCTGACTTATATGACTGAATGGTATTATGTGATGTGTACAGCAGAGAGATACTCCCTCATGTGCTCTCCAACACTAAGGAAAGAGGGTGGGATAACACCCACAATCCCAGTGTAGACACTGTGCTTTTTGGCTTTACAATGCAAAAATAAGGCCACCAATACAGGCATGTGGATTCTTGTGCTTACTTACATCACGCACTATAACCTGTGCATATTTCTTACCTGAAAATACCATGTGAGGTAAATGGAAGCCGTAAGATTTTAACATGTGCAAGGACGAACTGGAGATCTTGTCCAATGCAGTTTTGAGGGGGTGGTTTTGAGACACAGTCTCACTATATCACCCTCGGTAGAGTGAAATGCCGTCACAGTTCACTGTAACCTCCACCTCTTGGGCTTCAGTGATTCTCTTGCCTCAGCTTTCCAAGTAGCTGGGACTCCAGGCGCCCACCACAACACCTGGCTATTTTCTTCTTGCAGTTGTCACTGTTGTTTAGCTGGCCCGGGCCGGGCTGGAACAAGCCAGCCTTGGTGCATGTGGCTGGTGAGTAACCACTGTGCTATGGGCACCAAGCCTCAAATGCAGTTTTTTATTCAGAAGATATTAGGTGAAGCTTCATTTTTTAATTTCCAACAAGCTCAACAGGGATGCCAATATTTCTGTCCCATGATAATATTTTATCACACGTGAGACTGGATTTATCCCAGTTAAATGCTCACCCAGTAAACAAAAATTAGCGCCTTTATTTTCCAAACAAAGTATAAAAAGAGAATCTCAGAAGGTGCATATGAGTTGATACTCTCCCCAGAGTACTTAATCATATTCTGATAAAAACCAGTTAAAAAAAAGTTTTTTTCAAAGTTGAAAGTACAGGCTTGGTGCCTGTTGCTCAGCAGCAAGGGCACCAGCCACATGCACCAGAGCTAGTGGGTTCAAATCCAGCCCAGGCATGCTAAACAACAATGACAACTACAGCCAAAAATAGCCGGGCATTGTGGCAAGCGCCTGCAGTCCCAACCACTTGGGAGGCTGAGGCAAGAGAATCGCTTAAGCCCAAGAGTTGGAGTTTGCTCTGAGCTGTGACTTCAAGGCACTCTACTCAGGATGACAGCTTAAGACTCTGTCTAAAAACAAACAAACAAACAAAAAAACACTGAAGGTATAGATATCTGCTCTATCTTCTAATCTCTAATGTTATCTTTAAAAACTCTCCTTAGCATTCTAGAAAGCAAGGCTTTTCTAAGAATTCTGACTTTGAGAACCTTGAGTTACTTTAGCCCGTTCATACCATCTTCTGTAAACTGCCTGTGTGTCACCTTATTTTACACAGCACTGAGGGGACTTCTGGACTGAAACTGAGCAGTACATAGTCTCTGCTTTGCTAATATCCAATGACCCAACATCATCCACACTGGGTAATATGGGGATCCACTTATTTCCTTTTAGAATAGACACAAAGGAACATTTGCAGAATTACAGAACATAATTTTTTATAAACATAAATTTGTGATGAAAATTCTTCAGGGCATATGGGAATTTGGATGGAGAGAATGGAGAGAAGACACTATACGTAGGGCAGAAGGATTTCTCAGAGCTTCTTCACTATCACAAGAAAAGGGCGAAAGAGTTTTGAAACAAGCTCATTAGGCAGGAACATCACAAGTAGAGAAGAAAAGATTTCCAAAACTTCAAAACGCGAGATATTGCAGGAGAAAAGGCAGTCACAACCCTGTGTTAGGACACATTTAGCTGAGAAGCAAACAGTTCTTCCTCTTTCCCTGCCTGCCCTTGATTTCCTTCTCAGGTGTTTACTCGGATATATATTCCACCTGTATTTTGATAATATGGCTTTAAAGGCATCAGCACAACCCCTTCACCTGCTCCCACCACATCCACAGGATGGGAAAACTTGAAGCAAAAGAAATATATATATATCTCTACCCTTTCCTGTTCTTTATCAAAAGAGACAATCAGGAACAAGGAGCTTTCACATAAAGACCAAAGTGTGACTTTTGTATTTCTTGCCCTCAGGTGCCCTCCGCTGCTACCAATTTCAGCTATGGCAAGGTAATGTTGGTGGTGCTGCCCTGTCCCCATGAAGCACGAGCAGGGCAGGACCTGTGATTTCCTTTGAGAAAAGAGCCTCAATACATTTTAAAACTCTCAACCTTCATATTAATCTGAAATTTGCAGAGAAAGAGAAGACATAAAAATAAAACAATTAATAAGTATTTTTATTATTGAAATATATATTTTAGAGACAGTGTCTCACTCTATTGTCCCAAGCTACAGTGCAGGAATGTCATAGCTCCCAACCACCTCAAACTCCTGGGCTCAAGCAATCCTCATGCCTCAGCCTCCCAAGTAGCTAGGACTAAAGTCCCTCCCCCCAACACTGGCTAATTTTTATAGTCTTAGTAGAGACAGGGTCTAGCTCTTGCTCAGGTTGATCTCCAACTCCTGAGCTCA
>CAUYRH010106231.1:0-22974 GCA_963574655.1 Perodicticus potto
GTCTCTACAACTGTTTCTGACATGTTTCTGAGAGAAATGGGGCTGTATGGACCTCTATTATTGGTTGATATATATATATATATATATATATATATATATATATATATATATATATGGGATAAATATTTTCCATAGAAATGATTAGATGGCAAGAGGAACGAGGGTATTGCTAATTGGGAATTATTTTTATTTTTCTCACTATTGCTATTTTTCTTGCTAATTATCCAAATTATGGCTGGGTGCAGTGGCTCATGCCTGTAATTATAGCATTCTGGGAGGCCAAGGCAGATGGATTGTTTTGAGTTTGGGAGTCCAAGACTAGTCTGCGTAAGAGTGAGATCCCCTCTCTATTAAAAATCAAGAAATTAGCTGGGCATCATGGTGTGCACCTGTAGTCCCAGCAACTTGGAAGGCTGAGGCAAGAGGATCACTGGAGCCTGAGAGTTTGAGCTTTCTGTGACTCCACAGCACTGTACCCTAAGGCAACAGAGTGAGACTCTGTCTCCCCTTCCCCCCCCCAAAAAAAAATCAAACAAATTATTTTTTTCCTCCCATAATGTGTTTTACCTATGAAAAGTATAGGTGTAGGAAAAAAAGGTAGTGGTGTGTGAAAGGGTTTCTTTTATTGTTTTGTTTTTTTTTAATTTAGAAACAGAGTCTTATTTTATTGCCCTTGGTAGAGTGCTGTGGCATCACAGCTCACAGTAACCTCCAACTCTTGGGCAAGATTTTCTTGCCTCAGCCTCCTGAGTAGCTGGGACTACAGGCACCCCCTACAACGCCTCGCTATTTTTTGTTGTAGTTTGACTGGTGCTGGGTTCGAACTTGCCACCCTCTCTTTATGGGGCCGGCACCCTACTCACAGAGCCACAGGCGCCACCCTTATTGTTGTTTTTGTTTTGAAATGATCTCCAGTCATTTCCATACAGAACCCATGAACCAGAGAGTTGTGTATCTAGGCAAACAAATTAGATTTTTGTGTGTTTGTACCAAGATTTCTAAGTTTTGTAAACTTGTTTCTGAAACTTGTGAAAGTTCCTAAATGAACCTGGATAGCTTGAGACTTATTTAATTTTAAAGAACTTCCTATTTTTTCTTTGTTTATTAAGGTTCTATCAGTGTTTATATTAAGAAAGCACAGAGATTTTTTTTTTCTCTAAAAGTATTTCTTTTGTATTGGTTTATAAAGTGGTGCTTCAAGTTTCCAATTTTTTCCTTTTTTTTTCCTTAGAGACAGGGTCCTACTATGTTGCCCAGGTTGTTCTTGACAAGACTCCTGGGCTCAAGTGATCCTCTGGTTTCAGCCTCCCTAGTAACTGTGACTATAGGTGAGCACCACTGTGCTCTGCTAGATTTCATGAGCTTACCATGTGATGACCAAAAATTTAATATTTATTCCTCTGAGAAAAAAAAATTCAGAGTTTCTCATAGTCAGTCTAGCCTTACTCTGGGTTATAACTCATAATATGTTTTAAAAGTGCCTTCTTGTCCTAAAGGTCACTATAATAACTAACAGCTAAGAGTGACCTAAATAAGGCCTTTTTAGACTTTCTTTTCTTCTTTGGCATTATATACTGAGGTACCCATGTTAACAGGCTCACAAGGGCCTTTACCTTTGACATTGATTTTACTTTTTTCTATTCTTTTAGGTCTTTCACTACCATTCCTACAGTGGTTGGCAAGATATCGTTTCCACCTCACTCTCCATGTGCCATGCCAGTGACATCTTAGCTGCTAGAGTGTGGAGCTGGCCTGTGGGAGTCAAGTAAGTGCCTTTTTTACTATTTGGCATGGTTTTTGCTTACTTTGCAAAGCCATGTAGAGGAGCTTCTTAAGATTAGTTTTTAAAAAGGCACTTGCTTGATCCTTGTGGGCTGGCTCTTTGCTCCAGCCTGCTGTTGAACACCTAGTAGCTAACATGGGGCTGAATTTAGTGAGGTGACTAGTTTGCACAGTGGAACATTTTTGTTATAGTAGACTCTGAAGGATGATAGATCTAATCTTGGCCTGATTAGACCATATTGGTGAACAACCCCTGTCAATCTCAGGATAAATGAGAACATTGTTATCTCCAAAGTTAGTTACTCTAGCCTCCTAGAAATTTTATAGGTTATGGCTGATCAAGGGTCTGCTGGTCTAAACCAACTGGGTTGCATGGAAACAATAGCTTTCCTAGGAAGGCTAATGACCTTGTCATTTATCTTAACTAATTTGGCTTAATATGTGGAAGAGAAGTAATGGCTGATTAGATTTGGGCTTCTGTATTTATCTGTAAAGTTGCTTAAACCTGGTATTTTACTTTTACAGGTCATCTTGTAAATTTTCCCTATATAAATTAACACAGCCCCTGTTATGTCATAACAACCATGTAAGGGAGAGTGTTTTCCTGCTCTATCTTAGGTATTGGTGATGTGACCTGTTCACGCAGGGGAAACTTGAACATTCTCAGGTATGTGAAGATCATGATTCATAAGCATTTTCTCCCTGCAAAGAAAGCAGTTTATTTCAGTGTGAACTCATGTGGTTTTACAAAATTTATCTTGCCAGTTATTTTCCTACCCCCTAATCCCTTTACTGTAGAACAAGTGTTGGCAAACCATACCTTAGACTTCTGCTTGATTTTGTAAATAAAGTTTTATTGAAACATAGATCCGGCTCAGCGCCTGTGGCTCAACTGGCTAAGGCGCCAGCCATGTACACCTGAGCTGGCAGGTTCGAATCCAGCCCGGGCCCGCCAAACAACAATCACGGCTGCAACCAAAAAATGGCCGGGCGTTGTGGTGGGCACCTGTAATCCCAGCTAGTTGGGAGGCAGAGGCAGGAGACTCGCTTGAGCCCAGGAATTGGAGGTTGCTGTGAGCTATAATGCCACGGCACTCTATCCAGGGTGACAGCTTGAGGCTCTGTCTCAAAAAACAAAACAAAACAAACAAAAAAAAAGAAACATAGATCCATTCATTTACACATTGTCTATGGCTGCCCTTGCATCACATCTGTAGAGTTCAGTCGTTATGACAGAGACCATATGTTCCATAAAGCCTAAAATATTTATTATCTGGCCTCTTAAGAAGTTTGCCAACTCCTGTGATAGAAGTACCAAACTTCAAATTATATTTAGATATAAACTTACTAGAGCCACAGTTGATTTCAAATAGGCTTCTAAAGGGAAAACTAAGAAAGCCAAGACCTGTATCATAATGATGACTAGCAAGTAAATATTTGCAATCTACATAGCATGATTACTAATAAGAGGTTAATGAAGTGGAAAGCTACCATGGTAGTCCAACATCATTTTTCTTTTATTTATTAAATTCTTTCTCTGTGTCTGTTTTGTTCTCTTTTTTACTTTCCTACTGCGTGTAGGCATTCATCCTGTGGTGGGATATTACTATTATTTTTTAGGTTTTCTAAATGTTTTATAAAACAGATAAGGAGAAAGACTTAGCTAGGACATCTGGCACAGCCAAGAAATGATAATGAAAGGCTCTTCCAATTCATGGAAGAATTATTATAATTAAAAAATAGACTTGAAAAAAAAATTAAAAAAAATAGACTTGAGATCATGAAAACTGAGGACCAGAGATTTTAAGAACCACAAAGCAAATTAGTGATAGAGCTGAAAATACAGGCTAAGTCCCCTTTCTCTTTTCCTAGGCTTTCTTCCATGAGTTCTCACATCATATTTGGGGCTGCTTATTTTCCCTACCATTTGAAAGGCAAATCTTTTCTTTTTCTTTCCTTTTCTTGTCTTACCCTTAAAGACTTGATGATTTAAACTCAAAGACATGATTGTTGGAGTGTTGAATTTATTTGGGTTCTGGATGCTTTTATTTTATTGTTTGAAGATAGCTAAGGTATTGTTTCTTAATGAATCTTTAAGTGCTTATAGTACATACTCAGAAAGGTTAGATTACATGGAATAAAAAAGGAAGTCTGAACCTTGTTCATAATTTTATAGCAAGGAACAAACCAAAATTGGTATAGATATAGAATGCTTCCCTCATATATCTATGTATCTAAGCCCACAGGTGGAAAGTGTGTGTGTGTGTGTGTGTGTGTGTGTGTGTGTGTGTCTAGCAGCTTTTAAAGGGTATTTGGATTGCATTCTGAAAAGAGTTTAGCAGGTGTACAACAATCTGCAGATTATGTTGCAGAGTTTTAAATGAATTTTTAAAACAAAATTTTATTTGAGAATAGTTATAGATTTATACAGAGTTCCCACATATCCTATCCCCCTCTCCCTATTTTTAACATCTTACATTACTGTAGTGCATTTGTTAAAATTAATGAACCAGTCTTGACATGTTAGTGTTAATTAAAGTTCATACTTTATTCAGATTCCCTTAGTTTTTGCCTAATGTCCTTATCCTGTTCTAGGATTAAATTAGTTTTTATTAGCATGTTCATTGAAGTACAAAGCATTTATGTGGTCCCCTGAAGGTTAGTTCTAACGTCCCTTTTAGTTTCCAGAGTCCAATTAAATGAGTACAGGTTTAACTGCTGCAAAATTGTGACTTGTAACATTTATATTCTTCTGTAACAGGCTGGAAAAATGGTTACTTTACCTTCTTGATAGTAATGGCTCTTTAATTGTTTCTAAATTTTATCATCGTCAGTTGCCGAAAGAACAAGATAAATTTGGTTAATTGTAACTTTTATTAAATGTCATATACTAAATTGCTGGTGAAAAACTTTCTAAAGTAAATTACCTCCTTTGGGAATGGTGTGGATCAACTATCTTACTTCACTATGTTTATCTTTCTGAAAGCAGTTTTTGAAGTCTGAGCCTTCTATTGAATCTATTAATCATTTATTTTTCCTTATAAAGATCTTAAAATATCTTTTCCTTAAAAGTTCAGTATTTATCTGCTAAAGTTGAACACATGCATGCCCTATGACTCAGCAATTCCACCCCTGAATTTATGCATAACAGTATTATATGCGTATGTTCACAAAAGACATGGACAAAAAAATTGATCATAGCGGGACTAATAGTCCAAAGTGGAAATATTCAAATACCTGTCTGTAGTAGAATGGGTAAATAAATTGTGACATAATGACATAATGAATATTACATAGTAAGCAGAATGAACACACTAGCCACATATGAAAAGGCGTGAATCTTGCAAATACCACGTTGAGCAAAAAATAGAAGCCAGATGCTAACATTGCATTATTCCAGCTATATGAATTTCAAAAACAGGTAAAACTAATCTATGGTCAGGAGATTGATGACCTTTGTTGGGGGCTGGAGAAAGTGTTTGGAATACGGTATGAAAGGGGCTTCTGGGATTCTAGTGATGTTCTGTTTCTTGGTTTAGGTATTGGTTAATGGGTGTGATTACTTTGTAAAAAATTATTAAGTTGACATACTTCTTCATGTGCATGTCATTCTTCAAGGGAAAAAAAGTATACTAAAAGTATTAGCAATTCTGGGGGGCAAATCCTTACACGAAATTTCACTGCTGACATTTAAGTGATATATGGAGAACAAGTTAAACAAATTGACCTTTTATTTTAGAATATATGTAGGGTATCAGAATTATAGGATTATCGAGGCACCATTGTGTTACTGGATTGTTACAGTTCTATTTGTATTATAAAGTAAATAATGTGGGTGGTTTTAATGACATGTTTTTATTGTAACTAGGTTTTTGGGATGCTCCAGAGAAGGACATCTTTTCTTTTTGGTCTATATTAAATAGAGTCACCAAGTGACACCATCCATCAGTAAAGACTAATAAGCCAAGTAGTTGTGACATGGGTATATTGGTGTATTTTTAGTATGTTCTCTTTCCCACTGTTTGTCCTTGTTAGATCAGTGACTGAGCTTGTTGTCATATTTCTATGTATTAAGCTCGGTATTTTGGCTTTCAAGACATCATTCGCATCTAAGCAGAATGTAGAGTCCTTTGTCTTGTTGCTGCAATGAGAAATAAATGAATCCACGCACCTTGGTGCAGACACCTAAACAAAAGGAAAAAAAGGAAAAAAAAAAAAAAAGAATGTAGAGTCCTGTTCTTAAATGGAGCCCTTTTTGCCACTTATTACCTTAGTACCTTTGGTTTTTCATTTACTTGAGTTAAAAGTAATTTTTGGCTCTTTCCTTTTCCTTTGCAACTTTTTCTCACCCTCCTTTTAAAAATCATAAAATACACATATATATAATATAAAATTTGTCATCTTAACTTTTTTTTTTTTGGTGTGCAGTTTAGTATTTCACCCTTTTATTTAGTAATTAAATCGTAGTTGGAGTCTGTCTTTCTCATCTCATTTATCTTGTATTTTGTGTTTCCATTATCACCACCTTTTCCTTTGTTTAGATTTTTATCACGTGTCTGGATTTTACCTTTCAACGTTCTTCAGTCAATCCATTCTACATCTTCCTGTAAGATTTATCTTTCTAAAACCTCACTTACCACTTCATTTCCCTACACAAAACTTTGGCTTGCCATTACCTGTAGGACTTACAGTCTGATGTGTCTGTCACAGGGTACATTAGGGGCCTTCTGTAATTGTCAGTCTGCCTCTCTATTTTTAAAGATAAATGTTGTTTTTATTTGACAATGTGAACGTTACTTTCTTGGCATTTTACTAATTTTGCTTAATATTTCGATGCAGTAACCATCTGTTTTCTTTTCTGAATGTATTTATCTTCATTCATTCTTTACGTGGTTTTTGTTTCTAGTTTTTATCTTAAACATTGTTATCGTTATTAAATTTTAAGCCTTTTAAATTCTGTGAAGGCAAAAAGTGGAAACCTAATTAACACATGTACATGTAAAAATAAAAATAAAGTAAAATAAAGATAAATGTTGTTTTTGATAACTAATAATGCTTATTAATTTCCAGGTTGTGTGACATACCATGCATGTATGATTTTATTTAATTTATTCTGAGCCGTAGTCCTATAAAGTAGGTAGTATAATTGCAGCTACTGAAGAAATAAAGGAAGGAGGGTTCTAAACAATAAGTCCAAGCTAGTAAGTGATGGAATTAGGAGTTCACATATATGCCTGCTGACTCCATGGCTGTAACCTCTATCTCCTCATGCTCCTGAGTATCTTGAGTAGGTTACTGCCTAGCTACCAAGTGCATTGCCATCTTTGTCTTAGTGCTTCTCTGTACAGATCGACTCCTTGTTAGGCCTGTACTGGCTCTTTTCTCTCAAAATCTCAGTCATAATCTCATTCTCTCTTTTAAGGCATAGCTGAAGTCCCATCTGTTCAGTGATTTTCTCCCTTCCTCTCTCCAATACTTGTTAGCTCTATGACACATTTTGTATTGTCACTGCTTGGAATCTGTATCTTTTTATATGTGAATGCTTTAGCTTATAGTTCAGATTATAACCCCTTTGAGGAAAAGGCTTGGGATGTAGATTTTTTTTTGTATTCTCTGCAGTGCTTTATATAATATATAATCAATGTTTAATAAATGTATGTGTTGATCAGTTGAAATGATAGTAGAGCTTATAATAGCAGAAGATAAATAATGTACATCTAAGCCTTTTGGTTCTTTTAGCTTCTTGAAGTACTTTATAAGTCAAACAAACAGTTTTTATTTAGAACCAGGAATCACATGTTTAGATTAGAATTAGATACTGATTTGTAGACAGGAATGTTGGTAACTTTTGCCATCAGAATAGTTCTGCCTGTCCAGAGTTTGACTACTCTTTGTCACCTCTGGCTCTTTTGTTCATGCCAACAACATATCTTACCTAGATTGTATTAACAGCCTTCAAATTGGTCTCCCAGCTTTCTTCCTTTCTTTCCTATGATCAGAATTCAGCATTTAAGAGTAATGACATCAAGCTGAAGACTTCTGATCTCAGAGTAAAAGACAAAATTTTTCAAGTGTGTTATAGGTATGATGATAAACCAAATTTATGGGTGGGGAAAAGGTCTGATTTGTAGCATTTGCTTGTTTTCCTGGTATAATTACTGCCGCTTGGCTGCTTCAAAGATCTAGTGTGTATAACGATCTGCCATCTAGCCAGTGTCCGCCTCAGTGCACCACCGTTGAACGTTAGGCTCCTCGTCCTACTTTCACCTGCTGCCACTTTCTCCATGCTTGTGATGCTGACCTCCTTGCTTTTCCTCAAACATGCTAAACTTGCACCCACCTTATAGGATCTTTGCAGTTGCCATTTTGTATGATTAGGATGCTGTTCTTCTAAATATAGTACATGCAGGTTTCTTATGTCTCTTCTGTTGTCTTCTTAGTAAGGTCTTCTTCCATAATCTCCCTGCTTAAAATTGTTACGTTATTGGTTGTTCTGAGATGATTTTTATTATGTACTGCAGTGTTTTTGTACTTGCGTCATGCCTTGCTGTGGTGATACATTACTGCTATTTCTAGGCAGTGTTATCTGTGGGTGGGGATAGTGGTTATATTTGCTGTCAAGGCTGAAAAAAAAGTCTTGCATTTTGGTTGAAATGAAAATACCTGTAATATGACTAAACATATCAGTTGGGACCTCTTACTGACAGTTGCAACTTGAAATAACTATTCATTTAAGCTTTTTATGAGGAACTCAGCAATACTTAGGGTTAAGTGTATATTTGGTAATATGTTATTCTCTCAGTAACATTGTCAGTTTAAAGATCTGTGCTAAGTAATGAGAAAATGGAAGTTGCACATTTTATTTGAAGAAAGATCAAAGTGGGTTTATGAGGAATTATTTTTGTAAAGTATTAAAATGCATAGACTAGCACACCATACTGATTTATTATAATTATCAAAATATATGACTCCTCATGAACTAGATGCTGTCTTTTCTCTTTGACCTCAGTTGCTGCCTCTCTTTTTTCCATTTTTATCTCATTACGGGACTTTAACCTCCCGCGTGACTTAGTTTAGGCACAGCCATCCTTACAATGACATGGTAAGGATGAGTTGTAGTTATTGCCAGGGTTTTTTTCTTTCTTTTGCTATTTTAAAAAATACACTTAAGTATTTTTACAATTAAAATCCCAGTATAATTAGAGTTGAAAACATAATAGCTAGGAGTTACTTTTCAAAAAATTAATCTTTTGGGGATAATCATAATAACCCATTTTTGGTTCTGGCTTGGATTCAGAGGTCAGAGAGAAAAGTACAGCTTGGATTGAAAATTGCCATTTCTTTCCAGCAGATGATTAAGAAACAGAAAAAAAATCTCTTTCTCTCTTTCTTTCTTTCGCTTGTGTTACTTTGAGTGGCATTTTTATTTTTCTTGAGTGATATTTTAACTAAAATTTCTATTATTTCCTCAAGACTACTGGACATAGGAGAAAAAGTCCTTTACTCTTATCAAAGTTTAATTTCCTTTGTTCTGTTACTTTTGTCTTTTTTTTTTTTTAGGACCCATTAAAATTTGCTTTCAATACTTGTTTGGGGAAAAAAAAATCACACTTTTAGTGAATGAACAAGAAACATTTTTACAGTAGCAGTAGGCTGTTACTTTTATCTACCATGCCATGAATTCATGGAGAAGAGGTTCCAGTAGCTCAGGGAGGTACCTTGCCATTGAATGTGACAAAGTGTTGATTGACTTTTGAATTCATGGGAAATAGGTTCCAGCACCTTATATCAATGTTACATGGGGTCTGTTGGTCATCCTGTGTGCTATGCTGTACACCTATTATGCCATGAGCTCATGGGGAATAAATAGGTTCCAGCACCCAAAAACATGGGTCCACTGGTATTCCTTTGTGCTATGTTATATGCTTATTATGCTATGAATTCATAGGGATGGGTTCCAGGAGCTCAGGCTCCTTTCTGTTGGTTCTCACAAAGTGAGCTTCTCTGGGTGGAGCAGGCTGGCGCTTCAGTTGAACCCAGGTATCTTTCTCTTTGGCTTCCTTCTCTTTTCTGATCATTTTCCTTCACACATTTCAGGAAGCTATCTCGGCTCTCAGAGTTCTTAATATACTCAATACGAACATTAATCCTCTTGGCAAGAATCTTGCCCTTAACTTGTTTGTTGACAGCAGTGCCAACAGCATGCTGGGTAACATTGTAGACTCTTCCAGTTTTGCCATGGTAACATTTGTGTGGCTTGCCTTTTTGAAGAGTATTCATTCCCTTGAGTTCTACAATATCACCTTTCTTGTAGATTCTCATATATGTGGCCAAAGGAACAACTCCCATGTTTTCTAAAAGGCCTAGAGAACATTATCGGGTGCCTCTCCTCTTTCCCTTTGTGTTTGTCATTAATGGTGAATTAATGGAAGATGGCATTTCCAGCCGAAAGGTACTTTTGTCTTCAGAAAGTGTATCTTCTTGAGGTTCTTTTGGTTTTTTACAACTAAGTTGTTAAAAGCAGACAAATTTGTCAGAAAGAATAATGATAAACTTAGTTTTCTGTTCAAGTATATGATTTCTAGGATCTGTGTATATGATGCAGTGATTCTTATTTCTTCTCTTATATTCAGACTCATTATTCACTTTGTTTTTTTTTTTTTTGAGACGGTCTCACTATGTTGCCCTTTGTAGAGTGCTGTGGCATCCCAGCTCACAGCAACCTCAAACTCTTGGGCTCAGGCAATTCTCTTGCCTCAGCCTCCCAAGTAGCTGGGACTCTAGACACCCGCCACAACGCCCAGCTATTTTCTTTCTTTCTTTTTTTTTTTTTTATAATTTTATTAAATCATAATTGTGTACAATTTGCTGACTTCATATACAATCTGAAATATTTTGGTCGAACTGTTAAACATAGCCTTCATGGCATTTTCTTAATCACTATATGAAGACATTGATATTCAACCAGCTATTTTCTTGTTGCAGTTGTCATTGTTGTTTGGCAGGCCTGGGCCAGGCTCGAACTCGCTAGCCTTGGTGTGTGTGGCCAGTGCCCTACTCGCTGAGCTACGGGCGCCGAGCCTTATCCACTTTTAATAGCTCTCTTCTATGGTAAAAGTATTAAATATTTTATCATAGGAAAGTTGAGATATATAGAAAAATAGAAGAAGAAAAAATGCTCCTCAGAGACTACCATTGTTAACATTTTTATGTGTTTCCCTCCTGACAATTTTTGTGTGGTTCCTCTCACTTTTAATAAACAATAGTTTATCTTTACATGCAACATAAAATTACGTAACTATATATTGCTTCCTTGGCTTAGCATTATACTAAATATTTAACAAACATATCATATATATTTAATGGCAGCATAATATTCCAAATAGTGGCTGTATCAATCCATGTTTTTGCAATATGCTTTTCAAAATAAATTTTGTTTTTGGTTCATCATTAGGGAATGATGAACATTCTTTCCCCATGTTTACCTGATGACTCTTGTATTGTATTGCTATGTATTTGGAATTGGTTATTGCCTTGACCTTGTTCTTATGCACTCACAAGTAGCAGCCACAAATACAATAAAGTTATTCAGAGCATCTTTAAAGTCCATCTGCTTCAGATGCCATCCTTGGAAACCCATTTGCCATTTTAATAAAAACTGTTAGATTCCTCTAAGGAAGAATTGGAAAGCTCATCTTTCTGTCTGTAGATTTGGTAGCCAAGAATATATTGCACTCTGCTCAGGACATAGGGTGGGACTCTGTCACAACAACAACAGCAGCAAGGAAATAAAAATAAAAAAATAAAAAATAAGCAAGGAAATTTAAAAAAGTAAACTTGCGATTCTTTAATATAGGTATATGGATACACTGTACTTAAAAAAAATAAAAAATCTGTTCCCTCTGTCACACATTTATGCTGTTTCCTCTTTTGTTGTTGTTTGCATTGTTACAGTAAATAACCGTGTGCATTCATCATTGCTCAAGTATGAATTTATAGAAAGCATTCCTAAAACTGGAAGGTATGAAAATTACTATCTTCTTACATCTTTGCCAACACAATATGTTATAAAAAATGGTATCTTAACGTAGATTATATTTGCATTTTTTGTATAAGTGAAGTTGACCATCTTTTTAAAGTACAGTATTTCCCTATGCTGTGACCTAAAACTCATATTTCTAAACTTGTATAGTGATATTGATCTTTGTGACTTGTAGAAACTCTTTGTATATATGGAAAACTAATCCTCTGTGATCTGAGTTGTAATTTTTCTTTTTAGGTGTGCCACTTTTGAACATTTTAAGTCCTTTAAATCTGAGCCTACACATTCAACTTTTAGGTACATTTAAAGGGCTGTGTTATGTGTGAAAGTAGGGAACTACCTATAAATGTTGCTACGTGAATACAATGCTATTAGTCCTGAAAATACTTGAAGACAACTATGTAGGTGAAGGTTAGATTAGATTCATTCTTTCTTCTTATGGAGAAGCAAATTTCAGCTAAACACATGGAAGAATTTTCTCTTGTTAGATCAAGTTCAAAATGGAATGGGTATCCTTGGGAATAGATGGATGTTTTCGGCTACTAGATCTGTTATCGGAAAGATCCTTACAATTGAATAATCATCCTATCTTTCTTCTCGCCCCCACCCCCAACCCCTTGAGATGGGATCTTGCTTTGTTGCCCAGGGTGGTCTTAAACTCCTCGGCTCGAATGTTTCTTTTCCTCAGCCTCCAGGAGAGCTGGGACAAAAGGCACACAGCTTCAGCCTTTCTGTTTTTTATCTGCCTGTCTATCAGCATACACAAATTTTCCCAGGTACGTGTATGTGTGTGTAGTTTATTTTATGCATTTTTTTCTGCATCTTATGTTTCTCACGTGGTAGTAGAGCTTCCTCTAAGTCAACTAGTATAGCTCTAGGTTATTAATTGAATGGCTGCATAATATATCATTATGACTTATTCCATTGTATATATCCAAGTACAGCTGCACAGTGGATCCTTTACTGATGGACATTTGCTTTATTTTTATATACATTGTAGTAAGCATCTTATACTTACCCTCACATACTGGTACATTTATTTTATGAGATAAATAGGAGTGGGATTGATGGTTCACAGAATATATACATACGATATATAGAGGGTACCAAAAATAGATACTCATTTTAAGAAAGGGAAAAAAACTGTATTAACATTGTAATATTCAAGTCACATTTGACTTCTGCAATTACAGAGATATAAGATACAATATACAAGATAACAAACATTATAAATATATTGAGTGTTAAAATTTTAATACAGCTTTTTTCCATTCTTAAAATATGAATATAGTTTTTTACGACCCTCTGTAAATACATATTTAACAATGCAAGTTGAAGATCCCTTATCTGAAAAAATCCAAAAGACTTCTGGTCCTAACAATTTCAGATGAGGGATACTCAACCTGTGGTTAATAATTACTTCCAAATTGCTTTTCTTAACCAACTTAAGAGTCTTTCCAAGGTCCCTTCTGGTTCATGCGTAGCCTTTATATATTTGTTATAGGATTTTCTGTATTCTCAAAAGACTTTATCTAAGGAGTTCTTTTTATAAAATTGATCATTTTTCTGTGTCTAAGTGAATGTGTAACTTTGATACAAAATAAAACAGTTCTTTCATCAAAGCTCTAGTTTATGTACCTGGAACAAGTGTAATATTCTAATAGACTGGAAGATTAATAGAGTTGAGACAAATTTTAAAATATGACCTCTGGGATGGGGTTGGGAAATGCCGTTTTAGCAATATATATATATTTTTATTCATACTTAATGGGTATAATGCACACATTCTGGGTGAAAGGCACACTTATAACTTTGACCTGAAATGTACAAAACAAACTATATAGCTAAAGCATGTGGACCTCTGTAATATTCTAAAATTAAAAAAATTTTAGAGTATTCGCTTGGTTGTAAGAGGATTAATTATAAGAATCTCTTTCTTTAGTAGTCTCTCAGTGTGAACAGATAAATATAGAGCACCAATGTGCAGAGAGGGATCATTGTAGAAAATGTGTGGGTAGTTGTTGTAGTTTTACACAGCAGATAACATCTAGAATAAAGAATAGATGAAAATAGTCATTGAGGATTAGTGTTCTTAAAACATCATCACATACAACATTCCCCAAGCCTAGCGTTCAGAGCCATTCATCATCTTGGTCGTCTCATATTTCCCCCTGAGCTCAAGACACTTTTCCTTAATGTCACATTTCTATGTTTGCTCCATTCATTGCCAGTGCCATACATTTGTTCTCAGCCTTTGGAAAGCATATATTTCCCTTTCTACTCCTGATTGCAGTCTGTCTTTTCAGTACTCCACTCAAATGTCATCACCTTCATAAAGCCTCTTTGACTGCTCTAGTCCACATTGATCCTTTTTAGCTCGTAACTCCTACAGCACCAGTATTTTGAATTTCTTCCTACTGATTCATGAGTATGCATTTGTGTAGCAGTAGAAGGTTTTTTTGTTTTTTTTATTGAATGCCTCTTGTATGTGAAACACTATTCTAAAAACTGGATTTATAGGAATGAACTCGAAAGACAAAGTCCTTGTGCTTGTGAAGTTTAAATTCTTGTGAGGAGAGAGAGTCAATTAATAATTAAGAAGAGAACATCAGAAAGTAAGAATCTAAGGAAAACATTTATGAAGAATGAATCATATCTCTTAGTTGCAAATATGAGAACCCACTCTAGTTAGTTTAAGCAGAATTTTTTTTAAAGGTTATTAGATAGCTTACAGAATCTTCAGAGAAGGCAGAGAATCAATCTCGGAGTCTACTTAGCCAGAACAATGCCCAAATTATATTGGCCTTAATCATTGCAGACTCAACTTGCTTTTGTCACTGAAAACAGGTGTTAAAACTTGCACTGTCTATGCTGAACGTGAGATACAACTGCTTGTACCTCTGCTATTTCTGCTTCTGAAAAGAAGCTAATAATCATTCTGAAATGTTCTTCAGATGGATTCCACATGGTGTCTCCATTATATCATTTGCTTCCTGATTGACATTTACCGTGTGGATATGTTGGCCTGGTAGAACATAGGTCACTTACCTTCCTCCTTTGTAGGAGAGGCTGGGAAAGTGAATTTCTGACTTTTATTTGGGGGAGGCAGGATTTATGAGATGAGAAATTCTCCAAACAAGGAAGGCTGTTTAAGGGTATGGAATAGTTTGAAACTATGGGAAATTTGATATAATTGCCTAGGATGATTAGAGGCTAATTTAGATGGGAGTAGTCAGGGAAGGCTTTTCTTGATCATGATGCTTAAGCTAAGACCTACATGACAAGGAGAAATCCCTGGAAAGATGTGGGTGGAGAGTATATCAGCAGGGGGAACAAGTGAAGAGCCCCTGGTGTGAGGTGGGGTCGGGAGTTAGGAGAATAGATTGTTAACGAGCTTGGATTTAGAGCAAGAAGAAACAGGAGGATAGCTGATGTGACTGGAGTGTGTAAGCTGAGGGGCATAGGATGAAATAACATAGGAGAGAGGGTTTTGTGAAAGAGGTTTGAGAACTCAATTTATTTCCTTTTTTCTCCTCTGACATGCCCTGTTGAGAGCAGTGATACAATTTTAGGTGTAGAGATAGGAAAGGGCACTTTTGTGTTATTAAACCTGATGAGCTGTTGGATATCATGGAGTAGCTAAAATTATTTGTATACTATTTAGACAGAGAACAGTACAAGGTATCTAGCAAAGATAAGAAATATTAGACTTTGTTTTCAGTGAGTAAAGGTGTGAAGCCTTCCGTTTTTATTTCAGTGCTCCATCCTCCTGGGCCTCGAAAAAGTTTTCTTCTTTATCCTTCTTACCTTGATATCCAGGAACAACGTATTATGATTGCAGTTACTCATACAGTCCTAGCTCTTGTGGCTGCTTCAGAATAGTAAAAGGCTCCTACCCTAAATGTACAGGTGGGTCTTTCCTATGTAAGAATTTCATTAGAAAGCCATCTTTTAGATTCCTTAGAAAAAAATCAAACCCATGAACAAATGAGATACATTTGATTTTGGAATACAAAACAGTTACCACTCTGAATACATTAGGCTCTGCTTCTTGTTTACTCTTATTCATTTGTGAAACTCAGGTCCTCAAACTAGAAAAGATATTCCAGATTTATTTAATATTTGCATAGTATGGAGTGGTATTTGGACTTTAGGTGAGCTAATAGAACTGTAGGTGATAATACTCAGTTACTCATTTACTTAACCTTGACACCGATATCTTGTATCACATAGTTCTTTGTGGTTGGAAGGTTTTCCCTTGCCTTGTAACATATTCAGCACTATCCCTAACCTCTACCTACTAGAGGCTAGTAGCACTTCCCTCTTAGCAGTGATAGCCAAAAATGTCTTGATGGATTGCCAGATATCTGTGGTTGAGAACCATTATTCTAACTGTATCTCTTTGGCCTTTTTAAAATGTATTCTATTTGTGGGCAGTGCCTGTGGCTCAGTGAGTAGGGCACCGGCCCCATATACTGAGAGTGGTGGGTTCAAACCCAGCCCCGGCCAAACTGCAACCAAAAATTAGCTGGGCGTTGTGGCGGGTGCCTGTAGTCCCAGCTACTTGGGTGGCAGAGGCAGGAGAATCGCTTGAGCCCAGGAGTTGGAGGTTGCTGTGAGCTGTGATGCCACGGCACTCTACCCAGGGGGACAGCTTGAGGCTCTGTCTCAAAAAAAAAAAAATTTATTCTATTTGTCCTTTCTAATACTATCTGATGGCCATACCCTATAGCTTTGCAGAGAATTCATACATGTAACCCCTTTATCCTAAATATACAGAAAGTTTTTAATGTAGTTTTAAATGAGAAGACAGGCCAAGCATGGTGGCTCACTCCTGTAATCCCACGCCAAGGTGGGAGGATCACTTGAGGCCAGGAATTTGTAAAATAGTAAGACCTTGTCCCTACAAAAAAATAATAAAATCATGCTCCTTTAGTCCCAGCTGAATAGGAAGGTTGAATAGGAAGATTGTTTGAGCTCCAGGAGTTTGAAGTTACCTTGAGTTGTGATCATTCCACTGTACTCCAACTTGGATGACAGAACAAGAGCCTATCTCAAACAAAACAAAAGAAAACAGCAAAAAACAAAAACTCAGGTGAGGGCTCGGTGCCTGTAGCACAGTGGTTACAGTGCCAGCCACATACACTGAAGTTGGCGGATTTGAACCCCACCTGGACAGCTAACCAACAATGACAAATGCAACAAAAAATAGCTTTTTTTGTGGCAGACACCTGTAGTCCCAGGTGCTTGGGGGGCTGAGGCAAGAGAATCACTGGAGGCCAAGAGTTTGAGGTTGCTGTGAGCTGTGATGCCGCAACACTCTACCCAGGGCAAAATAGTGATACTTTGTTTCAAAAAAAAAAAAAAAAAAAAAAAACCCTCTGGTGAGAAGACAAAACCTTTTTTCCTATGTGGATGTTATTTAGATTTTTCTAATACCATCTTACTTTTATAAGATCAAATGAGATTATGTATGCAAGAATGCACTGTTGTAATGTTTGATTCTGCAACAACTATTTTGCCTTTTCCCCATTGTGTAGAGCAGTATGGTTTCTGAAGGTGGCCCCTAGCCTCAAATATGAGCTCTGATTAGCCTAAACCAGTTCTTTTGAAACTACTGGACACATTCTATTAAAGGATCATAAAATCAATTTAGTAGAATGGCAACCAACATTTTGAAAACAAATGTAATTGAAAAATGTCATCATGTATTGTGCATAATAAGGGTAAGTACTGTTTCATAGGATGTTTCACTTGTCTGTGTATTGTTTTATAAAATGTATTTCTTCTTTGGATTTTAGTTGAAAAATTTAGCAAGTCATTGGTCTAAGCTAATCATGATAATTCCACCCTTGTCAGTGATTAATTTGGGAACCTAGATCTAAGCAAGTGTGTACGTGAGTTCCCTTGGTGGGAGTTTTTGATTCTGGAATGGGCATATGATCTAAGTTGGCCTAGTCAACCTGAAGGCAAGAACTTCAGATAGGGGAACCTTAATTCTTCTGCTTCACGAGTACAGAGAAGGTTAGAAACTCAGTTTTTATTGGCTCTGGCTGCCATCTTAAAATGACAAGAATAAAAAGCTGATAATAGTAGAAGTGGAGATCATTTGGGTCCTTGGAGGCAGGGTAGAACTGCTGCCTTGCCCATATTTAAAGCCCACTCCTACCTCTGGTCCTGCAGAGACAATATATTTTCCAATTAATTATACCACTTGGAGTTTGTTTTGTCCTATTTGTCCTGGGTTATTATGAAAGTTTTGAGATACACAAAAATCAAGAAACATAAAATCTGTGCAGACAAAAACAAATGAAGCCATCCCAGCAACACTGATATACCAAGCAATCTGAAACTTGCTCAGGTGAATCAGAAAGGACACTGTTGACTATTATTTTGTTTTGTTTTGTTTTGGTTTTGAAATAACAGACCATAGGACAGTCTGTCTCAGAACTTTTGTAGTGACCCACATAACTGAAGTATTTATTGATGGGTGTAGGTAATAGCAGTGGTGTTTTGGAATAATTACTGGAACTTATTTCCTATTTATAGAATCTGGATGAAAATCATTCTAATTCTCTTTTTTTATCTAGAAAATGGGCTTGGGAATGAGTTATTTCAGTCTCATGTAGAACTGATAGCATTATTTGAATGCATATTTAGTGTTTGTGGTGGATTGTGCCACTTTGTGAATATTGAATATTTTACATTTGAAATCTCATTTTAAGGGTGCTATTATCCATCTAGGTTTTAGTTTTTCTTTGAGGCTTTCTCTATCTTGAAAACTTCCCTTTCATCTCTCAGAAATTATTTTTTGAGCTCAAAAACGCTATGATTTTCTTTCATTGGCATGTTTGCTTGTGTTTCTCTGCAGAGTATTAAAAAGCAAAAATTCATCTGCCTCATTTTTTTTAAGTGGCCAAAGAAAACGAATTAAGGATGTGCAAAGAACAAGCCTGTGAAAAAATAAAAACTAACTCCATTTAGTTCAGACTTAGGACATTTTATACTAAGTATTTCTTTCAATGAGCACATAAGGATTGGATTTTAGAAAGCTATGAATGTCCTTAACTTCAAGGTTAAAGGATAGGAATCTCTCTCCTCTTTCTTTCTTTTCTTGTCTTTTTTTTTTATTTTTTATTTTTTTGGAGTAGGGGTCTTCCTCCTCCTGGAGTAGGGTACTGTGGCACCATTATAGCTTACTGCAACCTCAAACTCCTGGGCTCAAGTGATCTTCTTGCCTCAGCATTCTTGAGTAACTGGGAATATAGGCTCAGCTAATTTTTATATTGTTTGGTAGAGATGGGAGTCTCGCTCTTGCTCAGGCTGTTTTTGAACTCTGGACCTCAAATGATCCTCCCACCTCTACTTCCCAAATTGCTAGGATTGCAGGCACAAGTCACCCTGCCTGGCTGGAATTACTCTCTTTTTTAAGCAATAGCTTTACTGAGATATAATTCACGTAGCATAACATTCATCCTTTTAAAGTACACACCGTATTTTTAAGGGTATTCATAGAGTTCTGCAACTGCAGCAATCACTCCTTATTTCTTAATTTTTTTTTTTTTTGACTGGGGCTGGGTTTAAACCCGCCACCTCCGGCTTATGGGGCCGGCGCCCTACTCCTTTGAGCCACAGGCACCCTCGCAATCATTCCTTATTTCCTTCTACACCCTGCCCTTGGCAATCAGTAGTCTGTCTTATATCTATGGATTTTTTCTTGTCTGGACATTATATTTAAGTGGAATCATACAATATGTGACCTTTTGTGACTAGTTTCTTTTACTTAACATAATGTTTCAAGGTTCATTCATGCTGTAGAATGTTTTAGCACTTCATTCTTATTTATTGATAAATAATGTTTTGTTGATAGATACAGTATTTTGTTTATTCTTCTGTTGATAAATGTGTGGGGTCTCTTTTTTTACTTTGCTGCTATGAATAATGCTATAGACATTTTTGCACAATTTTTTTGTGGATGTACATTTTTATTTTTCTTGGGTATATACTTAGGAGTAGAATTATTGATTTATGTTTAATTCTATGTTTAACTTCTTGAGGAACTGCTGAACTATTTCTCAAAGTGGCTGCACTATTTTTTTTGTCCCACCAACAACTGTTGTGCCCAGATCACATAATCCCCGAAGACCACCAGGGAGGCAAACTCGATGCAAAAGCAAAAGAGCCTTTATTCAAGCTCAAGCCTGGGCCCTCAGTTTACCCATCACAGCAGGAGTGTGCTGAGGACCCCGACCCCTGGGTTGCTGGGGGTTTTATTGTGGTTACTAGCGGGGTAGGGAATTTCCAGGCTGTGGCGAGTATGATTGGCTACTTTAGATGCTTTTTACTCCTATTAGTAGGGCTCGTATCAGACAGTTGTTTTTCTGCTCGGTCTGCTATCTTGTGGTCGGGGTGAGCACCCTGCTTGGCCTTGATAGACCGAAGCTACAGCTGCTATCTACAAAATGGAGTTACTCTTGCTCTTTCACAACGTGTGAGGGTTCTAATTTCCCTATATCCTGACCAATTTTTTTTTTGTAGAGACAGAGTCTCACTTTATTGCCCTCGGTAGAGTGCCGTGGCATCACACAGCTTACAGCAACCTGCAGCTCTTGGGCTTAGGCGAGTCTGTCTTTTTTTTTTTTGAAAGCAATTTCACTGTTATAAAATAAGATATTTCATGCAAAGTATTAACTCTGCCCCCCCAAAGCCCAGCCTCCCAACAAACAAAAAACTATCTGGGAATCCTGCTGTGCTAACATATTAACCACAGTATAATCATTCATAGAAAAACAGTAATTAAGCAATGGATTAAATTAAATAACAAAGTTTAAACTATCATAAACTCATAGACCACAATGATTTTACAAAACAAGCAATTCCAGAAATCTTATAAACAATAAAAAAAGAAATATTTCAATATCATTCTACTTGATCTGGATACACCTGATATTGAAATTGGCGAAAATATATTGTTATAAAGGGAAATTACAAACATGTTTCACTTATAGGTGAGGATGCAATATCCTAAACAACATATTGACAAGTTGAATTACAAAATTAATATTTAAGTATTTATATGAAAGTTAGTCACTGTTTTCTTTTCTTTTTTTTTTTGGAAAAAAAAAAAAAAAAGAAAAGGCAATTCTCTTGCCTCAGCTTCCCAAGTACTGGGACTACAGGTGCCCGCCACAATGCCCAGCTATTTTTTGTTTTGCAGTTCAGCCGTGGCCGGGTTTGAACCTGCCACCCTCCGTATATGGGGCTGGTAACTTACTTGCTGAGCCACAGGTGCCGCTCATTTTTTTTTTTTTTTGAGACAGTCTCACTATGTCCCCCTCAGTAGAGTTCTGTGGCATCACAGCTCACAGCAACCTCAAACTCTTCGGGCTTAAGCGATTCTCTTGCCTCAGCCTCCCAAGTAGCTGGGACTACAGGCACCTACCACAACACCCAGCTATTTTCTTTGTTGTAGTCGTTATTGTTGTTTGGTAGGCCTGGGCTGGATTTACAACCACCAGCTCCTGTGTATGTGGCTAGCGCCCTACCCACTGAGCTACAGGCACCATGCCCAACACTTGTTTTTGTCTTTTTTTTTTTTGCCATCCTGGTGGATCTAAAATAGTGTCTCATTATGGTTTTGATTTGCATTTCCCTCATAACTAATGATGTTGAGCTTATTAGCCATTTGTATGTCTTTGGAGAAATAGCTATTCAAAAATTTAGCCCATTTTTAAATTGGGTTGTTTGTCTTTCTAATGTTGAGTTATAAGAATGTCTTTTTAAAGCACCTTTTTACTTCATTGTGAATTTAGCATTCGTTCATTTATTTAAACCAGTGGTTCTCAACCTTCTTAATGCTTCCTAATGCTGCTACCCTTTAGTACAGTTCCTCATGTTGTGGTGACCCCCAACCATAAAATTATTTTCGTTGCCACTTCATAACAGTAATTTTGCTAATGTTATGAATCATAATGTAAATATCTCATATTCAGGATGTATTTTCATTGTTACAAAAGGGTTGCGACCCACAGGTTGAGAACCGCTGACTTAAACTGATAATTCATAGAATCTTTTCTTTCTTTCTTTTTTTTTTTTTTTTTGAGACAGAGTCTCAAGCTGTCACCCTGGATAGAGTGCTGTGGCATCACAGCACACAGCAACCTCCAATTCCTGGGCTCAAGCGAGTTTCCTGCCTCCACCTCCCAAGTAGCTGGGACTGCAGGTGCCCGCCACAACGCCCGGCCATTTTTTGGTTGCAGCCGTCATTGTTGTTTGGCGGGCCCGGGCTGGATTTGAACCCGCCAGCTCAGGTGTACGTGGCTGGCGCCTTAGCCCGCTGAGCCACAGGTGCCGAGCCTAGAATCTTTTCTTAAGGAAGGCAGGTGAATAGCCTTTTCAATGTCATTTACTTATTTATTCCCTTATTTACAGTAGAACCTCCATAGTTGACCTAATTTTCATAGACTGAACATGCAGCACATGTATGTATCAGTATAGTAGGCATACTTCCTTATGTTGACCAGTATAATACAGTCCCTTGGGTAGTTAATTTACAGAGATCCTACTATATTTATTTATTTATTTATTTATTTATTTATTTATTTATTTATTTATTTAAGAGACAGGGTCTTGCTCTGTGGCCCAGGCTAGAGTGCAGTGATGCAATCATAACTTCCAATTCATGGGCCCAAGTGATCCTCCCACCTCAGCCTCCTGGGTAGCTGAGATTACAGACATGTACCACCCCAACCAGCTAAGTTAGGAAAATATTTTTTTTCTTTTTTTAGAGATGGAGTCTTGCTGTATTGGCCAGGCTGTGTCATTCAGTTATTTTATTTTATTTTATTTTATTTTATTTATTTATTTATTTATTTATTTATTTATTTATTTATTTATTGAGACAGAGTTTCAAACTGTTGCCTTGGGTAGAGTGCTGTAGCGTCACAGCTCCCAGCAACCTCTAACTCTTGGGCTTAAGTGATTCTCTGCCTCATCCTCCCAAGGAGCTGGGACTACAGGCACCTGCCACAACCCCTGGCTACTTTTTGCTGTTGTCGTTGTAGTTGTCGTTGTTGTTTAGCAGACCCAGGCTGGGTTCAAGTCCCAGTGTATGTGGGCCGCACCGTAACTGTAGAAAGAGCCGGGGTGGA
>CAUYRH010106232.1:0-44303 GCA_963574655.1 Perodicticus potto
ATCTAACTCCAGTAAGATTAGCCCACATAACAAAATCCCAAAACCAGAGATGCTGGCATGGATGCGGAGAAAAGGGAACACTTTTACATTGCTGGTGGGAATGCAAACTAATATATTCCTTTTGGAAGGATGTTTGGAGAATACTTAGAGATCTAAAAATAGATCTGCCATTTGATCCTATGATTCCTTTACTAGGTATATATCCAGAAGACCAAAAATCACATCACAATAAAGATATCTGTACCAGAATGTTTTTGCAGCCCAATTCATAATTGCTAAGTCATGGAAGAAGCCCAAGTGCCCATCGACCCACGAATGGATTAATAAATTGTGGTACATGTATACCATGGAATACTATGCAGCCTTAAAGAATGATGGAGACTTTACCTCTTTTGCGTTTACATGGATGGAGCTGGAACATATTCTTCTTAGCAAAGTATCTCAAGAATGGAAGAAGAAGTATCCAATGTACTCAGCCCTACTATGAAGCTAATCTATATCTTTCATATGAAGGCTAAAACCCAGTTATAGCACAAGAAATGGGGAGGGGGGCAAGGGAGGGGAGGGGAGAGGAAGGATGGGTGGAGGGAGGGTGATTGGTGGGATCACACTTATGGTGCATCTTACAAGAGTACAAGTGAAAATTACTAAATGTAGAATATAAAAGTCTTCATATAGTGATTAAAAGGCCATGAAGGCTATGTTAAATATTTCAATGAAAATATTTCAGATTGTATATGAAGTCAGCATATTGTGCCCCATGATTGCACCAATGTACACAATTATGATTTAATAAAAATTAAAAAAAAATACAAGGTGTCCCAAAAGTCACCCCTGAAGTTGCCATATGTAGGGAAAATGGGAAATCATAGCTAATTGTACCTTCAGTTACAAAATATTCATTACAAAATTTTACAAAACATTCTCTATGTGTTGGCCACCTGTTTATAAAATTTTGTAACAAATGTTTTGTAAATAAAGGTACACTTAGCTACAATATCCCATTTTCCCTATGTATGGTGACTTTAGAGGGGACAGGCAGGGAAGTGCTGCCAGGTGAGGTGGGCTGGTGTGTGGTCTTCTGAATGTGGGCGTTTAGCACTCTGCATCCTAAAAGAACTCCAAGCATCACTGTCCCCTGTACCTGCCTCTGCTAAACTTGAAGCACCCACCATTTCCCGAATTTTGGACTATGGTTCCTCATTTACTCCCAACCGTTTCACAACTCCTGACCCATTGAAAGCATCCATTACTGCATAATGAATCACTCTAAAATTTAGTGGCTAAAACAACCATTTTATTATTAACTCTCATGGCTGGGAATTGACTAGGTTCAGCTAGGCAGGTCTTGTTCAGAGGCTCTCATGGGGGTTGCAGTCAGATGGTGGCTGGGGTGATACTCATCTGGGGCATCAGATGGAAACCTATATATGTCATCTCTGTGTGCCTTGGGCTTCCTCACAGCTCAGAGGACCAGGTAGAAATGGAATCAACCTTTATGACCCAGCTAGTCATATGGCATCACTTCTGCTGTAGTCACAGATCCACCAAGTTTCCAGAAGAAGAAGCAGAGGACCCCTCCTCAACTCTGGATAGGAAAAGTGTCAGAGTCTCTTATAAGAAAAGCATATAGGACGGAAGATTTTATTGTAGCCATCTTGGAAAATACAATCTACTTCAACCCCCTTTTCCCCAGCACTGTCAGGAATTACTTTATTTTCTTAAGCACCTTTTTTGCATTTTTTAGTATTTAGGGGTAGAAGCAGGAGGCCAAAGCTTGGACTCATCAGTCACCTTGAGGTGATCTCAACTCATGGCTTACTACTTTTTGTTTTTATACTGCCACTCTATCTTGTAGTTTGTCATCTCATCTTTTCTTTTTTTATTTTCTTTCTTTCTTTCTTTCTTTTTTTTGAGAGAGTCTTACTCTCTTGCCCTTGGTAAAGTGCCAGGGCATCATCATAGCACACAGCAACCTCAAACTTCTGGGCTCGAGCAATCCCCTTGCCTTAGTCTCCCGAGTAGCTGGGACTATAGGTGCCTGCCACAGCACCTAGCTAGTTTTTATATTTTTAGTAGAAACGGTGTCTCACTCTTGCTCAGGCTGGTCTTGAACTCCTGAGCTCAAGCAATCCACTCTCCTTGGCCTCCTAGGGTGCTATGATTATAGGCATGAGCCACTGCACCCAGACCCATCTCATCTTTTTTGAGTGCCCAGCTGACATGGTAGAGGCTCGCCTAGTCCAGCACAGACTAGAAGTGGGGTCCAGTTGCAGTGACAACCCATGGATCTGAGGGTCCAGCCACCAGCTCTGTCAGCCCCACATCTGTCTCCTGTTCCTCAGCTGCTGTGATCTCACAGTTGGGAGTGTTGTGAGGAATTCGCATGCACAGCTTGCCCTGCCACTAGGGAGCTGAGGTAGAATTGCTGGAGGGAATGGCTCAGTCCACTTTGAATTCTCTTTCTCTTCTTAAACTCAAGTATGGTTCCCATGCCTTGTCTTCGGTGAGTCCAGTAAACAGCATGAACACAGCACAGTGCACGTGCTGCCCTTACCTAACCTCCCCTCACTGGGTCCTCCTGCAGACGGATGCTGGTGAGCTGCCCCATCCTGCAGACCCAGAGGTGCCTGAGAGGAAGCACAAGCAAAGTAGGATTTAGAGGCTGTGATAGTCAGGGTTAAGGAAAAGTGGGGCGTGAGGAGGTGCTATAGCCCTGTGAGGCTGAATTGAAGCTGGGAGCCAGCTGCTTAGGCCTGGATCCTTCGGCGGGGCTCGGGAACTAAGAGATGATGGTGGGCCCTGCTCAGATCAGTCCCAGTAAGATGCCTGGGACCTAAATGATGGAAAAGACCTCCCTCCCCAGCCCTGCGCTGGAAAGGCTCCTCTTGAGTATGAATTTACTCTTTCGATACTGAGGAAGCTCACATTCTGTCATAATGATCCACATTCCCCATCAAGAAGTCTGGAAGCCCATCACACATAGCTGGATTATCACCTCTTTTTGCTCTGATGTGACAATTAATTGAACTTGTGTGGCAACACAAAATCTTGACAAACAATCACCTTAATGCTGAAATTTCCTAACTTTTCAGAGCAGAGAAAATATAGCAACTGTATCAGATCACAGGCAAAGAACTCAATCCTTTAACTTCCTTTCTACATGAAAGTTGCTGGCTGAAGGGAAAAGACAGACCTTGGCCTGGCAACTTGGTCTCAGGCGTGGACTAGACAGGGCTCTCTGGGGCAGGAGCCCTGCAGGGATGTTCTGGCATCTGCCTGGGTTTCTGTTTCAGTGCTGCTGACTCTGCCTGGATCTGCCTCTCCAGGCTGTCTGCAAGTTGCACCATGTCCTGGAGCAGCATTTTAAGGAGCTGATTTGGTTCAGACTTTTTGAAAATCAAAACAAGACAAACATCCACCCCCATGAGGAACAAAAACTTTTTCCCAGGCTCAGGAGCACTGGGGCCAGGTTGCCCCTGGCGACGACACATATTGGGTTGGCTGCTTCTCTGGGCCTTTGTTTCCCATATGCACAATGGAGATGGGAGAAGGTCAAGTTCATTTCCTGCTCCATGTTCTGGGAAGCCAAACCCACACCTCGAGCCACTGTCCTGCCCTTTAGTCCCTGGCTGGCATCTCCGCAGGGAGAATAAAGGCATCTGCATTGTGGCTTCCTGGAGCCTCTTGCCTGGAAACAGATAGTCTGATGGCTAATGAATACAGCTGCTGACCGCCTGTGGCTTTGGCTGTGGCTGACCATTTGAGACCCAGGAGCTGGAAATCTTGTCCACATCACCCAGCCCCCTGACCAGACCCATCTCCACAGCCCCAGAGACCCGTCTGCTATCCCTTTTCCCTTTCCCCTTTCCTAGAAACTTCTATCCTTTGGCCCACTCCTGATGAATCAGAGTAGAGATGGGGAGGAGTGTTTTCCCAGCAGCGCTATGCAAAGCCCAGGCCAGAAATAAGCAGAAAAGGCAACGTATGTTTCCTGTCCAAGTTTCTGTGCCTCAGCGGCGGTAAATGTGGGTTTGGTCCTTGTGAGGGGCCAGTTGCTATAGTAACCCATGACTCTTGAGCCCCTGTTCACCCATTAGGCCCAGAAACACCAGCACAGACTGGCAAATCCATCCCTGGAGCTTAGCCAGAGTGAATGGTCAGTGCTCAGCCTCCTTCTTCCTGAGGCCTGGGAAGAAGAGGCCAGCTCTGCCTGGCAGGGCCTGCCAATTCTAGGTCTCTGGGCCTGGGGGCTGGGGGTTGCTAGTGGATAAGTGTAGTTAAGCTGCCTGGAGGAGGCAGCTCCCACGGCCCCTGAGCCTAGGTCATTACTGTCTCATTACTTGCTAGAGAAGACAGTTCTCCAAAAGACCCAGAGCTTCTCAGTTCTCAGCAGCACCGCTAAAGTAAAGAGCAAGACATTTTGTTGACACAATTTTCTGAACTTCTTCCTTGGCCATCTGTTCCAGTTATGGTTGTTTTGTAACAAAGCACCCCAGACTGAGTAGCATACAATAACTGTCTTTCCATACTCACAGTTTTGTGGTTCTGGAATTTGGGCAGAGCACAGCCAGGGTGGCCTATCTCTGTCCCCAAGATATCTGAGACCTCAACTGCAAAGATTCCATGGCTGGAATCATCTGAAAATGTCTTCTCCATGTTTGCCCCACACCAAGTGTTGGCTGGAACCTCAGCTGGGCACAGGGCCTCTGCATGTGGCTTGGGCTTCTTCACAGCATGGCAGCTCATCATAGTCAGATTTCTTACCTGGAGGATCAGGGCTCTAGAAGTAAGGCCTGCTTCACTGCCTTTTTTGATGAAGATTTGGAAGTCACACTGCATCATTTCTGCCACATCCTGTTGGTTATAAGCCCCACTGCTGCAAGGGAAGGAGACATGAACCTCACTTCTTGAAAGGAGGAATGACGGGATGGGAGATACTGTTGTGGGTAGTTTTGGAAATCATTCCGACACACCACCTCCTGGCTTTCCTTCTCATTCTGCCCCAGTCACAGTCCAGCTGCACTCACTGGCCATGTCCTTCCAGTGCCTTCTCTTCATAATTGCTGCTGGGAAAATCCCTCACAGACCCAATAATGAGCTGGGCCCCCATGGCATGGAGAAGACAAGCTCAGAGTTGACTGTCACCCAAAGGGCCACTCAGGTTAATTGACAGTCTCTGACTGCCTGGGTCTGACCTGCCTCCCTCAATTTTCTGGCTGCTCATGTAGTTATGGGTCTTGTGTTTCTTAGCTTTCAATTTACAGTTCTGGACTGAGAGAAGCCAAGCAGAGCCTCATCCTAGAGCCAAGCAGCTTGGGGCCCCACGAGCTCCCCGTGGCCCAGAGCTTCCTTTGCAGATGGTCTCCCCATTGTGGCTGCAGTTTGAGGGTCTTGGGACAGAACCTTCCTCCATCCCCTGACCTGTTCATGTAAGGGCAGGGTATCTTTTGTAGAATACAGCTTCTCTGTGCTTGGCCATAAACATGAATTGCAGACATGCTTTTTGCTGCCTTTGGTGGCTTAGAAGTTGTGAGGACTTTTGCTGAAAACAGTGCAAGGATTAGTAGGTCCCAGCTATGGGAGTTGTGGGGCCACTGTAGTCTTAGAAGCTGCTTTTTATCAAAGAGATGCTCTCAGGAAAACTTTTCTTTGAATTTCCAGACTCCCCTTCCACTCTTTCCTGTTTCCCATGTGCCACTGGCCCTCGGGCCAGGGCCTCACTCAGGCTTGTACCTGGTCATGAGGTCACATGCCAGAGGGATTAAAGCATGTGTGCATGAACACACCATACGCACATGTGTACACATGCACACATACAAGAACGGACTTTTCACAAGCCTATTTCGTATGCAAAAAAGCCAAGTTACATTTTAAAAAAATTCTATTTTTTTTTCTATTTTAAGGCATGAAAGGTGTCAAGTAGAAAGTTTCAAAAAGAAAATCCAGCCCCCACCGCCCACCCCACAGGCCCTCAGGCACACCAGGGCTCCTCTGGGCCTCTGCTTGCTGAGCAGCTTGGGTGTCTGTATTTACATACGTCCACACTCAGCCACAAGGGTTCCTTCTTCCCCAGATGGGGTTATACTTGTGAATACTTGGTAAAGTAAACTCATCAAGCCCACAAACTCTTCTCAGAGGGCCCAGGAGCCCCAGAGACAGCCATTTCTCAGCCGGCGTCCCCTGCCCAGGCTGGGCTGCTCGGAGTGGGGCGCCCCCTGGCCTCAGGCGAGGGAACTCCTTCTGAGAGCCATTGCCCAGGAACAGAGGCTGTGGCCTGAAGGGGCTGCCAAATGAGCCCCTCTCCCCTGGACTCCACAGAAGGAGAGGAGCACTTATACTTTGCCAAGCCCCTAGCTGCTGGCTCCCATGCCTGGCCAAGTTCTTTTCTGCTGTGAGAGAGGCAGGGCCTGCCATCATGGCCTGGGGTTTAATGATAGCTGGGAAGGACTAGTTTTCAGGCGAAGGGTCACATTAAGAAGCATCACTTTTTCTGGGGTGAAAGGAAGCCTCTGCACCCCAGCCCTCATGCACCCTCCATTCAGGGTCCACCTGCCTGTCTCCCTGTAACACACAGGGCCTTCCGGCTCCAGCCTGGACCCTGATACAATCCTGTGGGGGGTTGGAGGGGAGTGTCAGGGCTTTGTTCACAGCCTTGCGCTACTGCACCTTCTCTGTAGGGCCTTGTCATCTAGGGAATGCCAGGTACCTCAGCCCTGAGGCCTGTGATGGGGACAGCTGTGTGCCAGAGCTGAAGGGGAGAATGGCCCAGGTCCAGCCTTTGGGGCAGCGTCTCCTCCCTGACTTGAGCAGAAGTGGACAGAAAGACAGGTGCAGAGCTGTCTCTAAGCATGCCAAGGTCAGGAAAGGTGGGGGGTCATGGGAACCTGTAGACGTTCCCAAAAAGCATCAACGTGAAGGGCTCCGAGGCTCCCCATTTGCATTTGGCATGCTGGGAGCCTGCTGTCTATGTATGCACACACACCCTTACAGCTTCCTGTCCCAGGCTTGTCACCCCTGTATTATTTTCCCATTTTGTCAATGAGGAAACAAAAATCTGAGATGCTGAGAAGCTTGCACTGGGTCTTGTAGCTGGCAGTTGGCAGAGGCAGGATTTGAGCCCAGGTCTGTGTTTCCAAACCCCATCCTCATCACCACACTGAGGAACAGTCTGTTGGGGTGGGGCTCTGACAACTCCTTTAGTTCTCAGTGAAACCGTGAGAGGGGAGTTGGAGGGAAAAGCCCTGAGCATTTGGCTTTTGGGGAGTCCAGAGACCCATCAAAGACCCTGTCCCTGACACTCTTCTTTTGCTCATGGTGGGTGTTGGGCTCTTTTATCTTAAGATCCCATGGTCTCCATTATGATGGGGCCTGGCAGTTTGTTGAGCACCCAGGAGACCAGGGGGTGGGGGAACAGAGGTCTCAAGAGAGAGGGCCACCTGGCCAGGAGGTCCTAGAGGGAGAGGAAGGGCCCAGATTCCTGATCCTCACCCTACCTGTCCCTACTTCAATGTGGCTCTGTCCTCTGAAAATAAAAGGAAATGAACAGGGAATCCAAAAGTGGGAAACTTAAAGAGCAGGAGGCTGGGTGGGTGCACAAATGGCTGGAAGGGACCAGCCCTGGTTCCTGAGGTGGCCTGGGCCCCATGCAGACCCCAGCATCCCCCTTTCTCCAGAAAGCTGGGCTCTAGCCACTGTGTGATCTGTAGGCTCCACTGAGGAGCAGAAGCCTTGTACTGAGGGCAACACACAGCTAGTGTCCTTTTAAACAGAATTAGACCATTTGTATAAAGGCAAGACAGACAAAACCTTCATCACTTTCACTTCTCCAGCTATACTTGACTTGAGGCTCAGTGACCTGATGTAGCCAGTCCAGAGGTAGAAGTGCTATCTTGTTTCTTCTGGCTTGTGGTCTGTGAAAGCTGTGCCGCACCAACCCCTCCTCCCTCTCTCCTCCTCTGCCTCCCCACAGACCTTGCTGTGCTCAGAGGGCAGGGCTGATGTGGCTGCCCTACTGGGCGAGGCATTACCTGGTCCTGCGTAGCACATAGCACATTTCAGAGGCCAGGCGAGGGAGGAAGTGAAGAGGCTGGCTCCTGGCCCTGGTACAGCACTGTCTAGGGTCCTCGTAGGGTCTGGTGCATGCAGGATAAGGGCCAGAGGTGCACTCTAGAGCGCACAGAAAAGCCCCTCCCAGAGATCCTATCCCTGCCCCTCCCACCATCCCCACATGCGTGTGTGTGACCAGGACTGTGCAGCTCCTGGATGACACCAGCTAGAGCCCAGAAGGAACAGACTCAGGATCTGAAATGGCAGTTCTGACAGGATCAGTAGAAACAGGTTTCTGTGCTGGCTGGGAGCCGGGTGATGGCACATCCTCACCTGTCCAGGTCTCCGTTTTGTTGAGAATTGTGATGGAGCATGTGAGCTGGGTGTGCACAGGTGCTTGAGGGCTGTGGAGAGATGAAGGTGATGCGCCCCCAGAACTAAGGAAACACACTACTGACGCCTGGGATTTAAATGCGGGTAGACTTTCAACGCCCTTGCCGAGTGTCCCATTGTGCAACGCCCTCCATGCAGGTCCTCCGTTGAATCCTCCCATTTATAGATGAGGCAGAGAAAGATCTGAGAGCCACAAGGTGTGAGGCTATACAAAGCCCATGCTTGGAGGAGAGCAGTTGAGAGGCCTCATTGCAGGCCTGCTGCTCACTGATCTAGTTAAAGAAAGAGTGTCTGTCAGCGAGGGACGCAGAGAGAGTATGGTGATAGAACACTGGTGGGGCAGGGCCAACTGTGTCTGGAGACAGGGTCTCTGGCACAGGCTGAGAGTGCCCTGGTTCACTTGGCAAAGCCCCAGCTCCTGGGAGAGGCTGCAGCAGGCTGGGCTATCCCAGGTCCAAAG
Source organism: Perodicticus potto (assembly GCA_963574655.1). Taxonomy (NCBI): domain Eukaryota; kingdom Metazoa; phylum Chordata; class Mammalia; order Primates; family Lorisidae; genus Perodicticus; species Perodicticus potto. The sequence continues at coordinate 8,903 of CAUYRH010106232.1, forward strand.
GAGCTGTAGGGCCACGCATCTGGGCCCAGCAGCAGGGAGCCTTGGAACATGTGGGTGTCAAAGGGGATTTTGATGGCAGCTACAGTTCAGGCAGCAGAACCAGCAGAATGCATAAAGCCATCAGAATTCACAAAGTGCCTCCAGGGAGTGGTCAGATGGACAGGATATGGAGGCCTGTGTGGGAGAGAAAGGGGGCTGTGAGTCTGGGTCCTGCTCCTCCGGCTTTTGAAAGTGGTGGGTGTCACTGGCAGTAGTCTAACTTTTTTTTAAAAATTGTGGCTAAAATTTATGTACATTTTAATAAGTGTTCTCTTTTTTAGTATCATTGCAACTTTTTACACCTGGTATTATTTCATTTTTTTTCTTTTTTTCCTAAGACAGCCTTTCTCTGTTTCCAGGGCTGGCATACAGGGGCCTCACTACAGGTCACAGCAACCTCAAACTCTTGGGTTTAAGTGATCCTCCTGCCTCAGCCTCCCAAGTAGCTGGGACTACTGGCACCTACCCCAAGACCAGGCTAATTTTTCTATTTTTAGTCAAGATGAGGTCTTGCTCTTGCTCAGACTGGTCTTGAACTCCTGACCTCAAGGTGATCCTCCCAACTTGGCCTCCTAGAGTGCTGGGATTATTGGTGTGAGCCACCATGCCTGGCCTACACCTAGTATTATTTCAACTAACCAGTTAACAAATCACAGCAATTTGGTCAGAGTGAGCTCCTTTAAGGCTGCTCTTTTGTCCCTGAACATACCCTCCCAGGAATCCCTGAGTAAGCAGACTGTCCTGGGCCCATTCTAAATTGTGTGTGTGTGTACATGTGTATATCTGTATGTATATATCTATATATGTGTGCATGTGTACACACATTATTTATGCATGAACATGGATGTCCTATGTATGTATGTATGTGTACGTGTGGTGTGTGTATTTGTGTATGTGTGCATGGTTTGTGGTGTGTGTATATGAGTGTGAGAACACAAGGGGAGTATGCAAGAAGTGCTAATACCTGGCTTACTTTTCATGACAGAGCTGGAAAATATTTCTGATGCTGTTGTATGGTAATTTCCATTTCCTTTCTAAGTAACACTGGTGACTAGAAAAGCCGAGCCTGGCCATCTGACTCCCTCCCCAGAAGCAACCACTGCTCCCATTTTTTGTTCTCCTATAGCAAAAGGTTATGAATCCATGCAAACGTTTCCAATTTCACGAGTTAGGTTGCTGTCCCTTGGTCATGACCACCTTTCTTTTAGGATGAGGTCCTTTGCCCATTAAGATGTCTCATCTCTGTCCCTTGCTATGAGGAGCTCCAGCCTGGAGAGGAGAGCTGGGGCTGTGATCTGTTTCCTCTTTACAGAGCAGGGGACAGCTCTGTGGCACTTGGTGCCAGAGATGTGAGCGTGCTGGGTGGTGCTGGGTGAGGGCTGGCAGGGTGTAGAGGCCACCAATGGGTCAGGGCAGGCTGGGTGAGCTCGATAACCAGCCCCCACATCCCCAGGCCTTGGCAGACGGCACTGATGGCAAAGTAGAAATTTATTTTATTTGCATGCTGATTGTTGTTCCTATTTCATTCTTTAAAACATGTGTTCCAAAGTGGGACTCCTCAACATTCCTACACTTATCAATCAGCTTTCATTTATTCATTTACATGCTGCACCTTATGTTAGTAAAAGTCTTCCTGCTGTTTCATAAAAAAGAGAGATTAATTGTGAGCACTGGGATATTTCACAGCAATGGGACTGCTGATATTTTCTCCCAGTGCTTCTCTCAGGGTGCCCTTCCTGGGCAGGGGGCCAGGGAGTCTGTCCTGGCCTTGGTCGGTGTCTGGGCCAGGGCTGCCACATATAGGTTCTCTCTGTACCAATTCTGATGTGGTAGGAACTGCCATTGCTATTTTCCAGAGGAGACACCAGGGTCTGGAGCTGGGGAAGCTTTGCCCAGGGTGCAGGGTTTAAATTCATAGGACATCAAAGCCACCTTACGTTTTACCTTTTTGGTGACGAGGCTGAAATCCTAGCCCCTCTTTGTAACTGTGATTTGGTGCAAAAAAGAACTATAGAGCAGGTCAAACCTGGCTCACACCATGCAGAGGGAAGGGGCCACATCTGGTCATGCGACATGCCAATCCATCATCCTAGGGTGCCCCTGTCTGAGATGAAGCAGGAGTTTTTAAGGCCAGCTCGCTCGCTAGCTCTAAGTGCTCTTGCTGGGCTAACAGAAAACGTATCTCAACATTACTAATAGATGTTACAAATTGGTTGCTAGTAATAGAGAGATGGAAAATACCAGCTTAAACAAAAAGTGGCTTCATTTCCCACAAAGTCTCTAGAAGCCTGGAGGTGGCAACCAGGGCGAGCTGCTGCCTTCCCTATCCCAGGGTCCCTTTGGCACCCCTCCCCCACACTGGGGAGAGGGTAGCACAGGGCTCCAATTGGCCTAGCCCCTTGGATGGTGCTTCCCTAAAGCCCCACTTGATCATGTTCACATCACCCGTAACTGGAGCTTAGTCCTACAGCCACCCCCTACTTGCAAGTGTGGCTGGGAAATGATGCACCAATAAAATAACAAAATCAGGATCTGTTATTGAGTAGGAGGGGTGCAGTCTCTGCCATAGCAGTTGTCAAAGTGCTATGTGTTCCCCATTTCTGCCCCAGTCTACCGTGGGTGGGATATCGGCAGGTTCAAGGCCCCGCTATGCTAGGAGGTGTGGCTCCTGCCAGCACAGACTGCTCACCTCCAGTGTGTTTCAGGTTTTCTCTAGCCTTGGGAGGGTTTTTGCGTCATCTCTTCTGGGTTCCCTACATTCTCCCTGTATGAGGAGCCACATGGACGGCAGCCCGTTCTCCAGCTCTGGTCTCCCCAGCTCCTAGCAGTGTCACTGCAGAGACCCTGCAAGTTTGAGCAATCTATGGCCCTGAAATGTGCTGGGCCAGCAAGCAACCAGTCATTGGAAAGGCTACTGCTTTCCCAGGTCCAGGGTGGCGGATGAGAGGAGATCCAGGAGCCACTGCTAGGGAGGGGTGGGCCTTGACTCTGTGCCCTGGCTGTATGCCCTTCCCATTCCAGGACAAGGGTGGACCAGGGTCAGAACCGATTAACCTTGGCCAACCAACCCCAGATGCTTACACCTGCCCTTCTGTGCAAGTCCCCCTCACCTGTGCCTACATCCAAAGACAACCTGGATGGCTCCAGTTCAGGCATGACCACAGAGTCTGATGGACATGACAGGACTATTGGGGAAAAGGGGTGACAAAGGCCAAGAGGCATGTGCAGGGTCCTGGGGAGAAGTCCGTCACAGCCTGGGTGACCTCTTTAAAGAGGTATGCATGTAGTTCTGAGTGCAAAGAGGACAATACAGTAAACTCCCCATTATCCAGATGTCAGGTGTCCTGCACACAACCTGCCCAGAAAAGAAAACTCCAGAGTTTAAACTTGGCTGCCTTGGGATCAGTGAGGTGATGCTTCCTGTGCACCCCCATAGCTCTGGCGTGTTCTCCGAAGCAGTGTTCAGTGTTAACGTGTCTTAGCTTGAAGTGAAAAAATGTGGTTATGAAGTTGAAAAGTATGCCATTTAACTAAAATTGTACTAAAATGTACACAGCATTTACAAAGCTGTTTTATAATACAATAAAACTGTGTTACAATAAGAGAAGTTTATCTTTGTCATAATTTGCTTTTATTTTTTTTTGAGACAAGAGTCTTACTTTGTGGCCCTTGGTAGAGTACTGTGGTGTCATACACAGCACTTGAGTGCTGGGGTTCAACTGCTCCCCTTTTTGCCTCAGCCTCCCCAGTAGCTAGGACTACAGGCACCCACCACCATGTCTGGCTAGTGTTTCTGTTTTTAGTAGAGATGGGGTTTTGTTCTTGCTTAGGCTGGTCTCAAACTCTTGAGCTCAAACAATCCAAATCCACCTGCCCTGACCTTCCAGAGTGCTAGGATTACAGGTGTGAGCCACTGCACCTAGCTAGTCTTAATTTGCTCATATTTAGTATATTTCAAAATTAATATCAAATCAATACAGAGTGTATGAGATGGCACAGTATGGGGTATTTAGCATAGTTAGTTAGGCTTATTTTTAACACTAGCTCTCAAGCAACCGGAAACTACATTTATTTGTAATCTACCAATCCCCACGGGTGCCAAATAACCTAGAAATTACTGTGTATAAAGTAAAAATTTTAAAAGGGCCTACTCCTATAGGCCAGCCCTCAAATCTCTTCTCCACAGGCAGCCAATTTCTACCAAGTCTTGGGGCATCCTCTGGGGTATTTCCCATGTGCACGCATGCATAGCTCTACAATGTTTTTTACGCAAATGGTAACTCAATATACACTGCACTGGAAGTTGCTTAAAAAAACACATACACACAATACATTTATTATATCTGGGAGAACATTTCAGACCAGCACAGTTAGACTTGGCAGTCTTTTGAAAGGCTGCCGAGTATTACATTGTTGCACGTACAGGAATTTTATAATTTCCCTCCTGATAGGTGTTTGGGTTGCTTCCTGTTTGGGGCCAGGATAAGAGGTGTGACAATGAACAACTGTGTTCTGTATCTTTGGGCACTTTCAGAAATATTTCAGGACTGAATACTTAAAGTGGAACTGCAAGGTCAAAGGGCATGTGCATTTGAAATTTGGGTAGATGTGGCCAAAAGGCCCTCTAAGGGATGGCCTAGATGGAAACTACCTCCTCTTTAGTCTACCCTTCCACTCAGCAGCAAAGTGATTTCTAAAGACAATTATATCATCCCATACTCCAGCTTGAAACTGGCAGGTGCTTCAGTGGAGACTCACATTTGTAATTCTGTGCTGAGCCAGCCCAGCATGACAGTCTCTCTGACACAGCATCTTGGTCCCACCACAGGGCCTTTGCACATGCAGGCCCTTCTACCTAGTGCCAAATGCCTCCCTCTTAGGCTTAGTCTCAGATAGCACCTCCTCATTCAGGACTGCTCCAGCCTCAGTTAGATGCAGCCAGCAGCCCTCTAGGCCATTAACTACCAATTCCCTAAGTTTGCCCCTGGCAGCTCTGTTTTCTCATCTGTTTCGGGGCCATTGTCACTTCTTCCCACTAGAATGAGCTCCAAAAGCAGAACTTGTCTATTTGACTGACATTGTGTCTGCCTGACAGTGCCTGACACTTAGTAGGTGTTCAAGAAATCACTGCTGCCCAGTCAATCTTTGCCAACTTGAGGTTAGTAAGTGGCAATTTGTTGTCATTGTGACTGTGTCCTTTCTGTTGGGCCAGGCACAGCATTGAGGTTGATGGCCTGTGTTTCTTTATAATACAGTTGCCTTCTCATGCTCTTTACCTGCTTCCTGTCAGGTTTTCTCTTCCTTATTGAAGGTTACAAGCTCTTTGCATATAAGATCTGTGAGCTATTTGCCTCTTGTTTGTGTTGCCGATATTCTTTCCCAGTTGATTGTTCAGCTTTGGACTTTGAGGTAATTTTTCACGTAAGTTTCTAACTTTCAGGTAGGCAAGTTCATTAACCATCTCCTTACGATTTTTAACTGTGTGAAGAGGCCCCTTCACTGGGGTTGGGATTTTCCCATAGGTGATGCAGAGTACAGGCTCAGAACAGGACTTGGTTTGCGTTTGGGGGCACAGCTGTGCAGTGGTGGGGCACAGGGATCAGAGGAGATAACAATGACCTCCGAATTCCTGCTGTGGGACCAGGGTGGGAGAATGGCAAGGAAGTGGGCTGGTAAAAGGCAGTGGGGATCTGTGACTGACAGAGTTGCTGACTGCTGGGGGACAGCCCACATTCTGGCACAATGGGCTTGGGAGGGACAAAGCCTGGGCTTTTGTCACTAGCATTCATCAGAGACCATGGCTTCATCCTTGACAGAGACTGTTTATTTTCAGATAAAAAGAATCACATCTGCCCGTATACCCCAGCAAATATTAAGTTTGTTCTTTATAATTTAATTTTAGAAAAGGGTCCATGACCTTGAGCCAGAGTATGATTTGTCATTCAAACTCCCATTCTGAGTTAAGCAGCCTCAAATGGTAATTCTTGGCAAAGATGTGGATATGTGTGTACGTATGTACATAACTCATAAAATGCTTGCTGTTGTACCCATAAATCCTCTGTCAACAACCTCCCTTTTTGTACCATGCTGTGCATGTGTGAGGTGAGTGTTTAGCAAATACATAATTTGGTATAAGCCCTATACGATGTGATTTCACAACCAGAGGCCTAACTGGTGAGAAATTACTTAATTTGTTAAAGTGATAAACAAGACTATTATGTGCAAACAAACAGGGCTTGTGCTCCAGCTGTGTCCAAATTTATTTTACAAAGCCATAAACACAAGGCCCTTTCTCCAATCCCGGTGATTGGGTTTCTCCTTCCTTTTGTCGGCAGGAGAAGAATGTGGAGGCTGAGCCAGTGCCGTTGCTGTATGCCTCTGGCCTTTCCGGCTGCAGCACTTAAAGGAACTCATTCATTCTTTGCACTGGGCAATGCTCCTCACCCAGGGTCCTTCTGGGGGTTTCTCACACAGAGACTTTCCAGAGCAGGGAGACATCTGATCTTGGCTTGCCCGAGCAGGGCACTACCCTGGGGACTCAGGAGCTTGTGAAATGTGCTGAGAGTCTGGGGTCCTGGGTGGGGGGGCAGGGATCATAGCCCTCCTCCCACCTTGGCCCTACCTGCTTCCTAACTGAGATCCTCTACTATAATTCCATCTGAGACCTGGGCAGAAAAATGGGCAGGCCTTTTGCGGCAGGAAGGCCCAGTCCCCCTTTGTGCAACCCAGCCCAGAATGGGATCTCCCCACCCTTGCTCCCGGGAGCTGATGGAGGCAGGAGGGGGCCCCACCCCACCAGATCCCATGGTCTTCCCTGGGCTGTAAAACTCGCCCTGGGGCAAGAGGTGGTACTTGGATCATTCTGCCCCAGAGAAGTAGAGAACCCCAGGCCAGTGGCTTCTTAGCAGCAAGGGGCACCAGGGAGAGCTCCGTCCATCTTCACGGTTCTAAGAGGACTGCAGACTGCTGGTACAGAGGTCTCTGGCCAGCAACTTGGGAGAGTCATTCCACAGGAATTACCTTCTCTTGCGCGTGCAAGCCTCTAGCCGGCCCAGCTCTTCATAGGACTGGTAGAAAATGTCAAATTCCCTGGCGCCCCAGCCCCTCCAGACAGCGAGGCACCACTCTGTGTTTTCGTTTTCAAAGCCACACACAACAGTGTCTTTTGCCACCACAGCAGCATCTACCAGCATCCTGCAGAGAGAAGGGGTCTCAGAAAACTCACAGGGGTCCCTACCTAGGATGGGCTGGGACCCTCACTCTGTAGGGTCTGCTCTCTGGGGAGAGCAGAGCAAGCGAACGGAGGAGGTGTGTGCACCCTAGCCCCCCCAGATGTGCTGGGAGGTGCTGCTTCTCTCTGTAGCCCGTGGGCTGAGGCTTTGTAGAGTCCAAAGAAGGGTCGAGGGCATCGATTTACGTTCATGAGCACAGTCTGTAAGTGTCTGACTTCCTGGGAGGTCATGGGTGCAATTGGAGCAAGGATCCTTGCATCAGACTCCAAAGTATCCAGAAAACACCACGGACTCTAATTCCTGCTTGTTCATGGAGTGATGGAGTTTCAGCTTTAACTTACTTCCCTTGCCACTAAGCTCAGTGTTTGATTCTTCTCCCATTCTGTTTCCACATGCTTAGGAAACACGGGGTTATATGTTAGGCAGAAAATGTGCTGCCCCAAAGTCATAACTGAATATGTGTTTTGAGGCTGTGACTGCTTTGCAGCATCAGTGGGAGCACTACCAGCTTCCTCTGGGGCCACAATGGACAGGTCACTGTGGCCTCCCTGCCCTGCTGTTGCCACCTCCGAGCACGTCCTATCTGCATTTCCTTCTGTGCCCAGTACGTATGTCCTGTGTGGCAGTGAGGCTACTCTGCAAACTGGGATGTTCAGATGCCTCTGACTTCCTCGTGGCCTTGCCAGGGTTTTCATTCAGCTGGCCACTTGAACCTCTTTGTCCTTAGAGTGAGAAAGAGACAAAATTGGGCTTTGGGGGATGAAGAAGAAAAACAACACTAGGTAAAAAAAATTAAAAGATACAAATGGCAGGTATGCCAAGGTCACCAGCCTGGGTTCTACAGACCCACTTGCTCCAGTAGCTAGACTTTGCAAGGTGGGAACTCCAGCTCAAGGCTGCTTTCTACACTTGACTGAGGCTCATGAATAAACCCAGACCTCGTTTCTAGAACCACTTGCAGGGGAAGGGTCACTGTCTCAGGAATCACTGGGAAAGGTCAATGCAGGGGGCAAGGGAGTGGAACTGCCCAGATGATTCCCTGGTCATTGTCCTGCTCTTAGGGAACAGGCCAAATGGGGCTTTCCCACCCCTTATACTCTAGATGAGAGAAAAACCCACTAGCCCTCTGATGGGTGGTAACTGCTGTGGAGAAACAGGTCTAGTGTGAAGTGCAAGTGCTGCACACACACACACACACACACACACACACGTATGTGTGGAGGGGCTTTTCATAAGGGAGAGTTATCACACAAGGCTTGGGAGCCAAAGCAAGGGGTCCAAACACTGCCAGAGCCGCATGCAGCACCAGACTCACATCACCCCAGCTGTGCAGACTGGGCCCAAGGCTGGGCGGCTTGCCCAGTACACCTCCATAAGGAGATGGCAGATGGGTCTGGAGCCATGCCTGAGGCCAAAATGGGCAGAAACTGTGACCCCAGGCTTGGGGATGGCAAGGTGTGCCCTTGATATATGACCCCACCTGGTATTGTATGGGCAGGTGGGGAACATTGGCAGGGCTCTCCTGCCTGGCAGGAAGAACAGTGAGTCACCTGGATGGCTCAATCCCCGATTGGCCTGCAGCTGAACTCTGGCCCTGGAGACGTAATCCAGGTGGGGCACCTGGTCTACGGGTGATTTGGAACCCTAGAAACAGGCAGCCATGGACAGTGTGGACCTCATGACAGAGCTGCTGGTGGGACTCCAACTGGTTCCTGCTTTGCCTGTGGCCACATTGGTGGAAGCCACTATTTATCTGTGAGGATGGAAGGTCAGCTAAGCCATTGTGCAGGACTCTGCAGTGGGGCCTGAGGTTCCCATGCTGCGCCCCTGGGCCCCCAGAAGTTGCTTCTCAGTCTTACCCATGTGGGGTCAGCTCTCGGGCCTTTAAGATGGCGATGACTCGGCCCCGCTGGACGCCCCCGTCCTTCTCCAGACCAATGACGATAACATCTCCACCACGCCTAAGAAACCAGGACCAGGAAGGGGATTTTTTTTTTTGTCTGTGGCTGGGCCCTCAGGGGGGAATGGCACAGAAAGGCACATAGGTAGGTAACAGAAGTGAGTTTCTGCGGATGGATTAAGTCATGGAGAGGGTGTGGGAACTTAATCCCAGTGGACTGTGGCTTTCCTTCTGTGCTTCCTTGAGCTCCCTGGCCAACTGTGGATTCCCAGGTGGTGGGAACAAAGCCTCCTTGGAGGGACAGCTCCCCCTGGATGGCAATGTCACCTTTCAGGAAGCTATAGGGCTCCCCTTGCCCTACCCCTTTTGTAAGAGCAGTGGGCATCGCCCCATGCCACTCCCGCCTCAGGAAAACTTACCTGGGGACCCAAATGAGGTCTCTGACGGCGAGGACCTTAACGGCCTGTAGGTGTTGGCTGAACGTCTCCCCGTCTATGGGGCTCAGGTCATGCTCAGACCTGTCAGAGGTGGTGCTGGGCTCGTGCAGCCTGTCTGAGTCCTCGCAGTCCGTGGAGAAAGGCACACTGGAAGAGCTGGCTGGGGAGCTGGGCAGGCTGGAGGGGGACCTGGCAGCCCGGCAGGGAGGGGACGAGGAGTAGGAAGACATGGAGCAGTAGTCGGTCAGCGAGTCCTGGTGGGTGAGGATCTGCATGCCCAGCTCCCCACTGAACATGATGCTCACGTCCGTGATGGGCTCCCCTTCCTTGGCGCAGGCCTCATGGCCGCCTGGGGCTCCCACGGCCAAAGGCCCCACGGGAAACGTGTCCCTGAGGGGGCTGGGGTCCCCACAGAAGTACCGAGCACAGAGCTGGTAGGTGGCTGAGTGGTACATCACCAAGGAGTTAGCCTTGTCATCCAGGCACCAGACCACTTCCTCCCCCCTGCCGTCGGAGCCGCACACGACTGACATGACCACTGAGGGGGCTGAGTATGGCTCTAGCCGCCTGGTGATGTCCAGGGCTGCACAGTCGATGACGAGCAGGCCTGGCCCATTGCTGTACCAGACCTCGGACCCGCTGTTGACCACCTCCATGGCCTTCACAGGGTAGGGATTCTGCCGCACGTCTTCATCAGAGATGCCAAACTTGGACCTGTTGGCCGTGTGTGAGCACAAATAGGAGCAGCTGTCGGTCGGGGAGCCCCGTGCCACAGGGAATACGGCCACCAGCCCGTCAGCCAGGCCTGCCAACACCAGGTAGGAATTCTGCGGAGCAGACAGGGATGCGTCATGCCCTTCGGACTCAGACTTTGTCCAGGAGAGATGCAGAGTGGGGGCCAGACTCCTCTCTGCCCCTACCAGCAGGCACACGCTTTCCATACACCTGCGCTGGGGGAGCAGAGCTCTTCCAAAGCCCTAGGCTGCCAGGGGGAGCTTCTGGGCCAGCTCCCAGAGGCCCAGCTGAGCCACAGCCACCTCCCTGTGGTGAGGAAAGGAACACACCACGGAGAGGCCTGGCCTGTGGCCCCAGCATGGTGCCTGGACCACACAGCCTCACCTCCACTCGTGCTGGCTTCATGCAGCTGGAGCAGCAAGAAGCTGCCTTCTCCTCCAGGCCACCCACCAAGGCTTCTTTCAGACGCAGGACATGGTGCCCCTGCCCGTGAACACTGCTTGTTAATGTGACGGCAGTTGTGGGCATGGTGATCATCTGTGCACTGTCTCCTGACTGCCCCCTCACTGGGGGAGAGCTCCAGGGGGAGCAGGGCTGGTCTTGTGCCTGCCACTGTCCCCTCTGTGCTGGCCTGGCACAAGAAAGGGCCCTGTGATTCCACATGGACAATATGTTTGCTGGAAGAAATTCCAACTTAACCCTCCTTTGGAGGCATGTCTCTGCCCACTGAGCCCATGATCCCAGCTCACATCAAGTCTGAAATGCCTGTGGTACAGCTGGTAGTGGTGGGGTCCTCAGGGTGCCCCCCCATCCCTGCAATGAGGCATGAACTCTTCTACAGCCACCTGAGATCACTGGGCAGAGACTAAAGTTGTAGGGATGATGCTGAAAGCTGCCCCCCCCAGGCCTCTCCAGAGCACCTCCCAGGGCAGAGTGGAGAACAGGGTGCAGCTTTACAGCCCAGAGGCCACGTTGGACTGTGGCATGGGCAGAAGAATCTGCAGAACAGGTGCAGAGAGCCAAGCCATGTGCAGCAGGGTGCACACTGGGAAGCCTCCTTGGGAGGAGCTAGGGGGTTGGCTGTCCAAGGTCATGCACGGTCATGCAGTGGCAGCCTGCATGCAGCTCAAAACCTAGGGCAATAAGTCCTAAGCAAGTTTATCATACTCCATCTTCAGGATTTTAAAGAAAGAATGCAGCCAAGGAAAATGGGCTTGAAGTCTCTAGCTTGAGTCCCAGCTCCGGACTGGCTAGGGTAGTGAGCGCTGTGCCCCAGCTGGGTGTGAAAGCCCCAGCATGTGCAAAAATGTAAGGCTGACCTGCACGGCCTTCTGAGGGGAAGGTACTGTACAGGAGGCTCTGCACAGAGCCAGCTTTATTCCCTCTGTTCATGCAGGAGGTGGTGCCCTGGCTGGGGGTTCTGGCCAGCGATGGCCTTCAATAGCACTTTGTGCCGTGTTCGCCTGTGCTCTGGTGCAGGCTGGGTTCTTAGCTACTCAGCCTTGCCTGTGAGCCCATGGTCATAAATGACTCTAAGGTTCATTTTAGACCTGTTTTTTTAAAGAAATGAAACTGAAGAACCATGGAGAGAAGAGCTCACGTATTTCACGACTTTCAGGAAGTAATAATAATGCTCACATTTACCACCAAGTGCAAAGACTACAGCTTTGGGTGTGTTAGACCCAGAGATACATCTCATCATTTCCTATTATCCCTATTTTGTAGATGGGCAAACTGGAATTGGATGATGATAGTCAACACATTTGGACAACACCAGCAAAGGCTCCTTGTGTTTTGAGGGATGTGGGGTACAAGCAGGCCCCTTGGGGTGGATAAAACTGGACTGCCTGAAGCACACTTGAACCCCAGAGGGCAGCAGAACCTGGGGAATCTGGGCAGATTTACTCCCCTCTCCCTGTAGGACAGCTCTGCAGGGCTCTTGATCCTGACCACTGAACAGGAGGCCGTCCGGAAGAGAGGTGTGGTGAGGACTGGGATGTCAGTGACCCAGACAGAATGTGGTGCTGTGTGGGTGGGTGGTGTGCAGCCAGAGCTGGCAGGGCCCTGAGCTGGTGGGAGCACCACTTGGATGCCATTTGGAAAGGCCAGGGAGGGGAGATTAAAGAGGCGTCTACAGGGCCACCCAGGACAAGGAGAGACCAAGGTCTGGAACAGGCAGTAAGCACTTGAGAGGCAGAAGAGGTGGAGGAGAGGTAGAGCAGGCTGCCCTGCAGGGGTCAGGCCCAGGACCTTCAGGGCCTGCCTGGTGACTGAGGTACCTTGGGGTGATGCTGCCACGCCACTGCTGTGTACCACTATTCTGTGGGGAAGGACACCCCGACAACTGCTCACCTGCACCATTTGTACCAACTAGAGTTTCACCTGAATGAGGCTGAGGCATTTGCCTGCGAACAGGGCCCTTTCTAAGCAGCCCTCAGTCTGGCCAAGCACTTAGGTTCTGAAAAACTGGAAGGGCCAGGTCTGATGGGCCTATCACTCTAGGGCTGTAGCCTGGCCCAGCAAGTCCAAAACAGTCCCCATTTTTGAGGTCTGCTGTTCCCATCACCCCTCAGCCCAGTGTAGACCCAACCCAGCAGGGAAGGGGATCAGAGACCTGCATACCTGCCATCCCCCTGACCTCACCTTTTTAATAACAGGTACTGCTAAGAAGCAGGTGACAACTGCCGGAGTGTCCAAGGCCTGCTGGGGCATGTTTAAGGGGCACATGCCCTTAAGGCTGTAGATGTAGATTTTCTGGTCCTGCAGAGGCAGATGAGCCCACCATGAGACCAAGGTTGGAAAGTGCCTGGCATCTCCTATGGGGGTGCACTCAGTCTTGGGGGTCCCCTATGGGTCTTGAACAGTAACATGGATGGAGGCATTCTGGTTGGTTGTTTATGTATTTCTGGTCTTTGTAGAAACTTTGAAAAGTACAGAATAGTCCAAAGAAGAAACATAAAATTGCATACAGAAAACCAGTACTGGGATTTGGGGGCATCCCCAGAGTTTTCCCCAGTGTGTATGCACGGTATTAACAGTAGGGGGACTTCTAATTGTTCTTTGATGTGACATTCAGCACTTATTTCATCAATGCATGATACAGGAGCTTATATCACTGTCTAGTCTAGTGATGCAACCAGTGTGCCACTGTACACTGGTGTACTGTGAAAATTTTTAAAGATTAATTAAATTATTTTCAAAAGAAGTTCAAAGCACCGTAAGTATTTTTTTTTTTTACTTTTTTTTGATCAATATAATTTAAGTGTGCCATGGAAGTTTAACTATAGGTTCAACTGTGCCATGAGATAAAAAAATGTTGCTCTAGTACTTGGATGTACCATAATCTGGCTAATCTGTTGTCAGGTGTTTAGAGTGTCTCCAAGTATTCACTACCATGAATTGTACTGGGATGAACATTTCTGTAGACATGTGTGTGTATGTGTGTGCATGTGATGGCTATTTTGTTAGAATAAATTCTTGACATTGAAATTACCACGGCTTACATGGTGTGAGTACTTCTGAGATTTCGGTGCTTCCCTGAATCACACATACAAGCTGCCCTCCAGAAAGCATGCATCAACCTATTCCCCAACCCTGAGCCTCAGAGCATTGGTTTTTGGCCATTCCTCTCTGAATTTCTCAGGAGACAGCTCTCTGGGCCTTCTAGTGACTTCCCCGATGTGAAGGCAAAAGGTGCTCAGGGTGAGTGAATTTGCTGTATAGATCCAACAGCCTGGTAGGAAACCCAGGCATTGCACGAACCTCCTAGGTTTGTCCTCCCACCGAGTCCCTACACCTGAAGCTCTCTTCCTGGCCAGTAGTTGACAGGATTGAGCTGCCCCTGGTGATAGGCTGCAGCTTCATGGGACTGATGGCACTGCTCTGGGAACTGCACAGGGATGATCAGGGGGTTATCTGAAAGTCCGTTGACCTGGTGCCCTGTATTTTTGTGAACCTGATCCCCCCAGGGGTCACACCTGTAAAGCCCACCTTGCTGAGGGCCTTGAGGGAGGTGGTTACCTCAGTGGCAGTCCACAGGGAGCTCTGCACCTTTAGTTGGCAGCTCAGCTTCATCCCTGGGCAGCTCATCCTCTGCACTTCCAGAAGGCCTTTCTCTGTGTTCACCACCGTGTAGTTCCTACAATCAGAGACAATCGGGTGTCTCTTAACCACAAAACATGCATGTGCATGTCCACATGTGTGTACTCAGCTTTCTCTCTCCCTGCTCTCTCTTGAGTGGACCAGGCTTCGGATCCCACTGTCCGCTAAACGATTCTCCCTGTGGTCATCATGGACTTGTGTTCCCATGTCCCATGGTGGCCTCCCACCCTGAAGATCGGCAGTGCAGGGAGGCCCCAGGAAATTACCTGGACTCCTCTTTCCCGTCCCAGAATACCACGGTGTACTCCTGGCCCTGGGACGAGAAGAAGGTCGATTGCTTCCCACAGGGGAGCATATACATGAAGGTGGCGAAGGTTGGGTCCTTCATCTGACTCACCACTGACAGGGCCAGCGGTCGCTGAGGGAGAGAGGACACCAAGGCGTGAGCAAGGTCACTGATTCTGCCAGCAGATCAGGCAGCTCTGACTGAGGGTGACTAAATTAAAGCAAGAGGCTTCAGACTCCAGAAGCAAACCCATCCTGGCATCTGGGCATCGTCAGCTTTGGCACCTTGAGCTCAAGTATCCTATCCTGTCAAGGACATTCCTCTTTTCTTTTCTTTTTTTTTTTTAGGAGATGGAGTCTTGCTATGTTGTCCAGGATGAAGCACAGTGGCTATTCATTCATAGGTGTGATCACTGAGCATCACAGCTTCGAACTCCTGAGTTCAAGCGATCCTCCTGTCTCTGCCTCCTTGAGCAGCTGATACATGCCAGGCTAAGGCTCTTCTAAAGAACAACCTATGTACTCTGAATACATTAAACTAGCTCTATCTGATTTGAATAAATGAGTTTTAACCTTGAAACCACTGGCCTCTTCTAATCATCCCCCTAAACTAACAACAAAATATGAGCTTTACCACTATAATATGATCCCTGCTTCTCATGGGCAAGTCCTTCCTCACTGCTTTATAGAGACATTCTCTTTGCTCATGCTTAGGGACTATGTTGCCATAAAGAGACTGATACACTTTGTGTGCAGGCTGAAATAACAAAATTTGGGAAGACAAGGAAGTTCATGTTTCCTAAGAATGACACACACACAAAGCAAGTGAAACTGACTATGTTAGGATAGTAAATATTGTTCTCTAGATGACATGAGCAGAGAAGTGGGGGCCCAGTTGTTCTTAGGAAATGGTGGGGGGGCAGTCACGTGTGTGCACTCTGGAGACCCACAGCCCTACCATGTGGTAGGAGTTCCTAGGGTACCTTCTCAGGCTTTGTGTCCCAGCACTCCATCATTAGTGCCTGGAGTCGGTAGAACTGCACTTCCTCCAGCTGTCCCAGCACTGGGCGGACACCCTTGGACAGCTTCTTGGCAATCTGAAGCTGGTGGTGGCCCAGTGCAGGACGCTGTCCTGACAGCAATTCGTAGAGCACCATTCCGTAGGAGAACATATCTACCTGTACAGAGAGTGAGCCAAGTCAGGTCCCTTGTCTGGGCCCTGTGGTTTTCACAAGCTGGCCTGGAGAGGGACAGAGCAGGGAGACCCAATTGTAAAAGAAAAACATGGGTCCTGCCAAAGGGAGACCATCATCAACTGTTCATCCATCTATCTGTCCAAACATCCAAGCAACCATCTGACCATGTCCTTTTGTCCATTTATCCATCTATCCTCCCATTCATCCAGTCATCTCCTTGTTCTTCTGCACACTTATCCATTCATCGTATCTATCCATCTTACTACATGTTTTTCTGTCCATTTATCCATCTTACCTTTCTTTCTTTCCACCACCCATCCATCCGACTGCCCACACTGTTCATTTACCCATTGTCCCACCCATCCATTCAACACACACAGACAACCTGCTAATTGATTAAGGACTCCATGGCAGATATGGTCCTTACCTTTGAACATCAAGACAAGGCAGGAAAATGCAGACCCTCAGCTTAACATGCTTGGGTACCAGCAGTGAGTGTAACTCATAAAAAGCCTCCCAGATCACAGCATGTCTCCTCTAATTTTAATAGTCATGAAAGGCCCAGCAAGGAAAGAGTTATATGTTAATAGACCCCTATATGGATCACGAAATAACTTTTTAGCAGGCGAGAGAATGGCTGAGATAGATCTGAGAATTTATAATGTGACTGCCCCTGTTATAATATTAATTTCAAGGTCAACACCTTTTCTGTGTCACCTGCTAAAGGAAGCTCTTCTCTTTTGTTGCTCTTACTTGCCTGTCTGGGGCAAAAGCCACAGGTGCTTAGCTAACCCACACATTGTTAGGTCATTCTTAAGTCAATTAGTCAATGACCTATCTGAAAATCACCAAAGAGCAAGAAATTATGTAATTTCAGCACTGGGTGATTAATTGACAATGCTGGCATTATATGTAACACTGCACTGTAAGATGACTTCAAGTTGTCTGTGTGCCTTCATCAGTCAAACGGCTATCAGGGAGAAATGATCAGGAGATAAACATTTAGTCATTGTCTCAACTGAGGCCGGCCATGCAGTTGCCCAGAGAGGCCATGCTTGCCCTGCCAGAATTCACGCTCTTCTCCTGGCATGGCATTTGATTTGGACAGAACCTGTGGTCAGTACTTAAGGCCAGTATCCCCTCCCATCCTTATTCTGTCTTCTCATGAGCACCCTGCAAGTCCCCATTTTGCAATCTAAATGTAAGTAGGGATCCAAATCCAGACTCATTTCTGTCTTGAACTCTTCACTTCCTGCAGCCTCCACAATGTCTCTGAATCAAGATTTTAGAATTCTGAAGCCAGGAAGAAGTAAACTTTAGGCCTCTGTGCCCTTCTGGTTTAAGTCAGAACCTCCTTCACTGAGCACAGGTTAGGGAGAACAGTATGCATGGGGGACACTAAGTCCTGAAGCTACCGGTGCCACCAGGACTCTCTAGCTGACCTCAGATGGGGCCTGGGCTCCTCCACTGTGGGGCTGGGTGGGGCAGGTACCTTCTCATCATACACAATGCGAGGCCTGATCTCCGGGGCCTGGTAGCCAGGTGTGCCCTCCACGCCTAGGGCGCCCTCGTGAAATGACTGCCTCGAAATCCCGTAGTCAGACAGCTTGATGTTGATGGGCTCCTTGACGTCGTGGGACCACACCAAAATATTGTCTGACTTCAGGTCGCAAAAAATGATGTTTTTCTTGTGTAGGTAGGCCAGGCCCAAGGCAATCTGGTAGGCTATTTTTTGGGTGAGCATATGTCCCAGGGGCATAAAGGAAGAATCTTGCAAAGAAAGAAAATCAAATGGTGAATTGTAGGAACTATCTTCCCATCTTCCTTACTATGTCCCTGAACACTTTTCAGTCTACTGGCACATTCTCACTGTTCCCCATGCTGGATGCCAGAAGGGATGGCGAGTAATGCTGGTGAATGCAATCATATTTAGGACAGAAATGGGAGCCATTACAGCGCTATTCATGTTACCTCATGTCTGGAGTTGTTGCTGTTTTTACTGAAAAATAAGGATTCACAGTTCGTCTCAGGTCAAGGTTGTCCTACTGTCAAGGCTCAGTGAGTTGCAGGAATAAGCACTTTATTTAAAAAGTCTCTTTCATTGAGGCAGAATGATTGATTTTAATAGAATTTCCCCCTCCCCACTCAAAGATAGTGACCTCTCTACCTCTGGCAGATTTTTAGAGTTTAGTCAGCCAGTTTCTGAGGAGAATTACTTGAGAGTTTCATTAAAAATTAAGATATGGTAGTGTTGACCTCAGGGTCTCAGTCTTAGCACTGGTGGGTATGCGTGAAGCATTATGGTTAAGGGATTGATTTATACAGCTAATGGGGACTATTATTACCCTCCTTTTGCAGACAAGTAAATCTGGCAACTTCCTGGATTGTGGCAAAGACACAGGACTTGGAACCTGGTTCTACCTGACTCCAAACTGTGAGCCCTCAGTCCTTGCCTACTGTGGGGCATTCAGGCTGACGAGGCTCCTGGCTTCACACCCGGGAGAGGGCCGCCTGCGTCTCCACACGCACAGGCAGGAGGAAGCCCCCCAGCCCCGCTTCCCTGAGCCTGCACCGCCTACCCCCGTCTGGACAGCCCCCTGTGGAAGGCTCTTGGAGCTGTGGTACCTTTGGCATTCTCGGATAGCACGGTGTTGAGGCTGCTCAGAGGGGCCAGCTCCAGGGCGAAGCAGAGAGGATGGATACTGATGCCGATGAGTGACACGATGCAGGGGTGCTGCAGGGCGTGCAGCATGCTGGCCTCCTGCCGGAACTCCGAGAAGTTCTTCATGGCGTCCATGGCCCGCAGGTGCCTCAGCATGGTGTCTACGGGGGGACAGCTCAGCCGTCGGCCACCCGGGAGGATAAGGGGCACGGGAGACAGATGTCCCACTGGACCCTAGTCCAGCCTGGCCAGACAGCCCCTCAAGGGCCACACGGTGCAGGGGGCCCTGTCACACTCAGAGCTGCCTCACAGGGATTTGGGGTGCCAGACCCCAAACAGGGCTTTACATTTTAGGGAACTCGCTGTGTCAGGGGTTGCCATAGAATTTGGCCCTAAAGGGTGGCACTGTGGGCTGATATCAAACCCCCTCTTCCTCAAGTGCCGAGTGCACTCTGTCACACTTGGTGGTTCCTGAGCACCCGCAGGGGTCCATGTAGGGCCCCCAGTAGATGGCTGCTACATGCTCCCAACCTTGTCACCTAGACATGGCTCCCACAGCCCTTGCCCCACCTGCTACCAGCCACCGAGGGTCCCTGTTGAATCTTACTCCTTCAGCATCCCTGCCATCTCACTTAGAGCCTGGCTCAGGACATCTATCTGGAATGTGACAAGACCCCTTCCTCTCTCTCTACCTGCAGGGATGCTGAGGCTGATCACCTTATCCCTTACTATGTAGCCAGGACCACTGGAAGCGGAAACATCACCACCCTCTAGTAAGCTGGAGAGAAAAACTCTCCACAGCTACTCTGCGGGCAGTCAGTAGATTATGACGTGTCATCCCAGGCCAGAAGAGAAAAGCCAGTGATGGTCAATTTGGAACCCTGTGCTGTGACCTTCTCCCAACACCCTTGAAATTCATCCTCCGTGTGAGATGCCCATGTGCTTCACAGCCCACCAGGCCATAGCAGCACACATGGGTGCACCAGCCCTGAAGCCACTGTGCAGGCTGTGGCCAGACTCTGCTAGCCCTCTCTTCTGTCCTGCCTCATGGTCAGATTTAGTTAAAACTGGAGATCATTGGACATGAAATTTCTAACAGGATGAACAAGCTTGGCCATTAAAAGGCATTCTGTCAGATCCATGTGCATGCTGGCCATTGGTTTTTTTAGAGTAAAAGTGTTATTTTTCACATAGCATATTTAAGCCATTAGTAATTTATTTTTGACTATGGCGTGAGGTCAGATCCACATCTTGACCCTATTAGTAAACACAGCTAGCCTTTCCCCTCTGACTGCCCATGTCACCTCTGTGCTGTGTGGCTTCCCACATGCACATGGGCTGTCTCTGCTCCCTAGACAGGCCTATCCTTGCCCCAGCAGAAAATAGCCTTAATGCTTGTAGATTTGCAAATTATGGCATTCATGGTGGTCCCCTTTCCCGTATCTTCTACTGTAGAATTTTCTCAGCTGCTCTCAGACTTTGCTCATTTCACGTACATTTTACAGTCTGTCAAATTACACTCACCCCTGCACCTCTGTCATGCCCTACTGGGATTCAGATAAGGACTAAATTGAATGACATTCTGGTTATTCCTAAATGCCCATGGTTTTGGTTTTTATCGCTGCTGGGGGGCACATTTTCGAAAGGCTTGTTGCTGGGTGCAGGTGCTGCTGAACCCTGAGGTCAGGCTCATATCCAACAACCTGACAAGACTCTGACGGCTCTGCAACTTGTCCATATGTCAACAGGGTTTCTTAGATTTTCTGTATGGGAAGTCATACTCTTTTCAGAAAATTGTAATGTCTCTTCCTTTCTGACGTGTCTTCTTTATATTTTTCTAGGCTTCTAATTTTTCTACCGAGAGTATAAATAACCTTTGTGATCATAAAGATGACCTGTCCTGACCTGGGGCAGTGGGACACATGGTGTTCAGTTGGCTGGAGTGAGGAGGCTTCTGCACCTTCCCTGGCTGGGCATTACATGGGGACAGGATCTTCTAGGTGGAGAATATCCCTGAACCACATGTGAGGTCAGATGATTAAGCTGGCAAATTCATCTTGGAAAAAGTGCTATATACCCCATTGCTGAATATCACTACAGTCACCTTCAAAGAACTCCCCTTGGCCATCAAGTGAAAATAGTGATATTCAGCAATGGGGTATGTAGCCCTTTTTCTAGGACAAGTTCGTGAACTTAATTGTCAGGTCTCCTATGATGACAGCTCTGATGGCCATTTGAGAAAGAGAGTTCCAAAATTGCTTTGAAGGGTGGACTGGATGCTGGCGTCAGATTGTTTATGATGGTTGTGCCTGAAGATGCCAAGGCAAGAGGGAGCTCCTTCCTTTGTGGGGGTAGATGGTGGTGAGGAACAACCTACCTTCCTAGCTATGGCAGGTCAACCTGGGGTCAGGTTAATTAATGCCGTGCTGGACATGCGCAGCCAGTTCAGAGTGGTCCCTGCTCTCAGGGGCTCAGGTTAAGCCAGAGGGTCATCTCTAAAAGCAACTTCTAAGCCTTGCTCAGCCTGGCCCACAAGCTGCCAGGCATGAAGCAGAGGGCTTCCCTGGGGCCCACACTGGCCTTGCCACCTTACTCCCCTCCTACTCTACATATGGCACAGAGCTTGGACAGAGGAAGCGTGTGTGTGCCAGGGTGGGACCCATTTACCTGCTGGGGCATTGGCGAAGTTCTTTAATTTCTTGATCTGGAATCGCTTCACGGCCACAGGCTGGCCCTGGTACCGGGCGCGGTAGATGACGGTGCCACTCCCGCCTTGGCCCAGGATGCTGCCTTCATCCTCACTGTGCTCCAGCCTGCTGTTCTCCAGGAAAAGCCTGTGGCACACGCAAGCCAGGGGCGGCCCATGTCTCTTGGCCCTCTGAAGAGGGTTGTGGCTCATCTGTGAGGCTGGATGGGTCTGGGCTAACCCTGGCCCTCTGCTTGCCAGGGGTCACACTGGGGCAGGTGATGCAGCCTTGCCAAACCTCAGTCTCCTCCTCTGTAAAGTGGGCTCATGACAATAATTGCCTCAGAGGTGCTGCTGCTAATTGACATGGGGCAGAAACTCCAAAAGTGCTGGGTACAGAAAAAGGGGCCCTCTGGCTGTTTTCCTCCAGAAGATTATGTGCTTTGAGTGCACAAACTGAATTTATTTACTACTAGGTTAGCTGTTTCTTGCCTTCCTTTTACTAAGCAAATATTGTATACACTGCCACACAGAGCTGAGCAGTGTCTCTATAATCTGTGCCTGGAATTTCATGTAAGGGCAGAGGGTTTAGGCTGCTCTGTGTGTTTGAATCCTAGGTAAAAGGGACATTTCTGTTGGACTTTTGGAAATGCTACATATTGCTCCTAGACTCCTCAGACCCCTTCTCTGAAGACCCCTTGGACCTGGAGGTTCTAGAGTATAAAAAGCCCAGGCCTGCACAGGCCCAGAGAGCAGTGTGGAGGGAGGCTGGGCTGGAAGCGATAGCATTGTAGATCCTTCATGGGGCTACTGGGGCTGGCAGGCAAGGCTCAGTAGTTGTGGACATACCTCACTCTCCAATCAACTCGGGACCCTCACCAGGATCCTCTAACTCTGCTCCTAATTCCTTGAGATTCCTCCTTTCCTTCAGAAACAGTGGAGGGAAAAGGCAGAGCATGGGGTGGTGGGGAGGCAAAGTCAGCCCAGAACCCTCCTGCAGGCCCTCCCTGCTCTGCTGAGTCCCTCTGGCTTCCTCGCCCTCCAGGTAAAGGCAGAGCTTCTGCCTCAGCCCTCACAGCTCCACCTGCGACCAGCCTCACAGTTGCCTCTGTTTCCTAGCTGTTCCCTCTCAGGACTGGGTTCTGCAGCTGTGCCGACTGTGTAGCTCAACTGTAGCTTTAGAGCCCTGACTGGAGCAGCAAAGGATAGGCCCGGGCTGTTATCCAAGTGTCCACAAAACCACCTGTTCAGAAAGTGTGGGCAACCAGGAGCCCACGAAGACAGGCACAGGGGGCAATGGGATCTCTGAGTATCCCTCTGGGCTTTCTGTCGGGACTCCAGGACTCCACAGCAGGGCTCTGGGGGATGCCAGGTGCCTCTGCCTGTCAAACTCTAAGTCAGGGGAATGTGATACTTTGTGGTAGTACCTGGGCCTCAGCTGAAGTTCAGAGTGCCTCACCTGGACAGTGAATCCTGTTCAGGTCATTGGGCTTTTCAATTGCCTGTCAGGTAACTTCATTTAAAAAGACCCAACAATCCCATCTATCACTGGGCAAGAGAGATGAATAGAACCTTCTCTAAAGAAGACAGACAAATGGCTAACAAACATATGAAAAAATGCTCATTGTCCCTAATCATCAGAGAAATGCAAATCAAAACCTCCCTGAGATATCTCCTAACCTCAGTGAGAATGGCCCACATCACAAAGTCCCAAACCTACAGATGCTGGTATGGATGTGGAGAGAAGAGAACACTTTTACACTGCTGGTGGGACTGAAAACTAATAAAACTTTTTTGGAAGGAAGTATGGAGAATCCTCAAAGAACTCAAATTAGACCTCCCATTTGATCCTGCATTCCCATTACTAGGCATCTACTCAGAAGAAAAAACATCCTTTTATCACGAGGACATTTGCACTAGACTATTTATCACAGCTCAATTTACCATCGTCAAACTGTGGAAACAGCCTCAATGCCCACCAACCCAGGAATGGATTAACAAGCTGTGGTATATGTATACCATGGAATACTATTCAGCCATTAAAAAACATTGGAGACTTTAAATCTTTTGTATTACCCTGGATGGAGGTGGAACATATTCTTTTTAGTAAAGCATCACAAGAATGGAGAATCAAGAATCCAATGTCTGATATAAAGGCAGTAGATGAGCTAGTACAAAGGAGGCAGTAGGGGAATGAGCAAGTGGGGAGAGGGGAGGCGGGAGGGGGATGGGGGGGTCATGGTGTATGGCACACTCTTGGGGGCGGGACACAATTATAAGAGGGACTTTATTTAATGAATGCAATCAGTGTATCCTAATCCTTTGTACCCTTAATGAATCTCAGAAAAAAAAAAAAAAAAAGAACCAAGCTATGGCCTGAGATCCAAACCAGCAGGGACAGTCTAATTTGGCTTTGCAAATCCCATAAGGTAAATTTCACAGCCCAGGTTCAGTTGGGGTCTCTAAACTGAGACATAAAACGTAGCAAGCTTTAGCAAATATGTGAAAATTCTAAAACTTTAGAGGTACTTAATTGAACAACCCTCCAAAAATATACCTCATATGCCCCATGCCCCACCTGCATGTGGTCTCTGAGAACTGAGAACCCTCATGTTAAAAGATCTAGGATGAGGGGAAGTCACCCTTTTGAAGAGTGCTGTATGACATCTCCCCTGAGGATACTGAACCATGAAGGGAAATCACCCTATGTAGAAAGCATTTTCTTAATTTAATAGATTTGTCTAGAAGCAGACTTTGGAACCCTAATTTGGCCACATCACAGAGCACTCCACATCTATTTGGAGGAATTTAGAAAAATGAGAAGGCAAATATAAGAATACAAAGAAAGAATCCCTCTCCCTCAGTTAAAAAAAAATTTTTTTAAAAAGAAACCAGATACTAGTAAACAATGAGAACACAATAGGACTTCACTGCTCTAAAAAAGTTGGAGAGCACCAGTGTCAAATTGTTTTCAGGGAGACAAAATCATAGCTTCTGGTTTCCATTGATTAGAGGAGGTTTTATTCTGCACTGTGTGACCATTTCCTCTTGCATAGGACCACAAAACAGTTCTTATTTGCTCCAGCATTCTTTCCATAGTTAGCATAAGTAGAATCAATGACAAGAACAGATTTTAGGGGTCTAAATGCTCAGCTTTAGATTCAGGGACAGTCTTCCTCCTGAATGACCCAGAGGATAGCTTCACCTGCAACCTGCTTTGCCTAGCGGGGCCTGCTGAGGTCTCTAAAATGAAAAGCTCACAGCCTGGTTCCCTGTAGGTAGCCTAGATGGGGACCTGAAAGTCAGGTTGAGGTTTGGTTGGGAGGTAATGGTTGGAGGCTGGTCCGCTGGTCTGATTTGGGATCCCTGCGCTGTTGCCCCACTAGAAGTATCCCCCAACCTTATTACCCATGTGTGCAGGATGGCTGGAGCATACCTGGCCGGGAAGTCAGTCATGAACAGCTCAGGGACCAGCTCTTGCAGTGGCACAGGGAGGTCGGGGTGTCTGGGGCAGGAAATGAAGTCTCGCTCAATGGCCGTCAGCACACAGTCTTCCATGTCGAAATACTGCACGTCCTCCGATCTCTCACCAGGGTCCCCACGCTGGGCCCAGGATGTCTCGCAGACTGGGCAGGGCACATACTGCTCCATGAGTGGGGTCCCATCACTCTCTGTGGCTGTCAGGGCTAAATGGGGATGGAGCAGAAGACAGCACACAAGGCAGGGCTGCAAGTGAGTTCCCGTGACCACAGCCTGAGTGGGACTTCACAGCAGCAGGCCTCCCACCCTCTCCTGCTCCCAAGGGAGGGGCTGAAGTTGGGCACCATGTTGCTTGGGTGCTTTTTTGGAAAGCATGATCATCAGTTCTGAAAGAAGTGCACAGGGAGGGTTTGGGTGGGGCCTGAGAGGTGGCCTGAGACTCACTTAGGTGTCTGGACCCGGAGTAGCCTGGCAGACAGGGGTGAGAGGAGGGTGGGGCTCCCCTCTGCCTGGCTGGGCCCCCACAGGTCACTGCAGGCTGGGTCTGAGCTACATTCCAACAACTCAACCACAGCTGGTGCGTAAGGGGACAGTCTTAAAATTAGAAACATAAGCCTTGTGATTACTATGAAGAGCAATGCAAGGGGGGAGATGAGTACAAATTAAGACAGACAAACCCAGTCACTGGGCATGGGCTCCCCTGCACACCTCTGATGGGAGGAGCAGAGAGACACCCTCCAAGTACTCCCAGGGCAGGCCAGAAGCCTGCTTTGTGCAGGATGGGAGGTGGATGCCTGGAACATTCTGGACACATCTGACATCTGCAGGCCTGTGTGTGAGGCCTCCTGCTGGGAGGGGCTCAGCTGAGTCCTTTCTCTCTCAGGACACTGTCTATTGGGCCTCCTGTCAAACTGCCCATTCTGCTACAGGGGGAAACACTGGCTGGTGGGGATCCACAAAGGAGCCAGAAGGGTTCACATGGGCCTGCGGTCCCCCGTGGATGGCAGGGCGCCCCCCCGCCCCCCAACTCACCACAGCTCACACACTGGATGGCCTTTGCCTAAGCTTTCAGGTGGGAGGTGCTGGGATTCCACACCTGCTCTTTGTTGGCTCGGCCTCCAGCCTTTAGGGGTCAAGGGCTCCCTGGGCAGCCTCCGCCCCACAGCTGCCTGACCCATTTAGCCCCAGACAGCCTCTTCCCTGCAGGCCGCTCTGGGGGGCTGCCTCTACCCCAGCAGCAAAACAACCCGGGGACCTCAGCAACTTCACTTCAAAAAGTATTTTCTTTGGGTGAATTACAATGCAGAAACTGATCCAAAGAGTGCTGTGTGGGCAATCTGATCATTGCTAGGATGGGTGGAGTAGGGTGGTAGGGAAGGATAACAAGGTGTCCTGACAGCTGTGGCTCCCCTCCCTCCCGACCCCTGCACAAAGATAACCCTCCATCTGCCAACTCCCCCCACACTTCAGCTACACTGCCCTCACTGTGTAAACAAGACCCCATGAGGCTCACACTGAGCATCTCCTGGGACCACGCCTGGCACAGGGTCACCTTTCTGCCCATACGCTGGGTGTAAGCACCAGACCAAGTCCTGGCACACTCCCTGTGGGGTCCAAGGCCATGTCTTTCTCACAGCACTTGCTGCCCGTGCCCAGGGCTGGACTGCCCTGGGGCCAGGACACCCACAGAGACCTGTGAAGACTCCTCTGCCCTGGTTTTCTTGGGTTGAAACCCAGTGGGACTTCTCTTTCACCAAAGAAGCAGCCCATCACCTGACTCCTAACACAATATTAGCACGCATAAAGCTTGGTTCCAGGATGTTCTCTTACCAGGAAACCACTGATCAATCAAGGAATTGATGTGGTCCGTGATAAAGGCCATTGCTGAGAAGTCCCTCATTTCTGACTGGCAAATGATTTTTATGCCTCCGCTTTTTTTCTTTTTCCAGTTCACGTCAGAGGATTCCACACTGCAATGCAGAAAGCAGAAAAGAGCATGTGATGGACTGGCTGGGGTCAGGGAGGATGAGGGGAATGACCTCCCTGTCCCTGCTGTGCCTGTCCCCCAGCATGGGGAGGGGACATGAGAGATACTCTGTAGTAAGGGGCGCTCAGGCTAGGATCTGACCCTCAGGTGTGGCCCCCAGGGAGTCCTTTTATGTCTCCAAACCCCTCTGTTCTCATCTGTCAAGCAGCAACCATGGCTTTAAGTGAAAACATTTATGTGGGAGCCCCAGGCTCCAAGAGTGACCCAAATCAGGCCTTCCAAAGAGTAACCTTCCCCATTTCCCTCTTCTCTTCTCATAGAGCTGAAGAATATTTTTAAAAATTCATTGTGAGACAGCGCCCATAGCTCAGGGGGTAGGGTGCCAGCCACATACCCCGAGGCTAGTGGGTTCAAATCTGGCCCGAGCCAGCTAAAACAACAAAGGCAACTGCAACAACAACAACAAAAACAGCCAGGTATTGTGGTGGGCGCCTTGTAGTCCCAGCTACTTGGGAGGCTGAGGTAAGAGAATTGCTTAAGCCCAAGAGTTTGAGGTTGCTGTGAGCTGTTATGCCATGGCACTCTACCCAAGGCGACAGCTTCAGACTCTATCTCAAAACAAAAAACAAAATTCATTGCAAATATTAAAACAATCTTATGTGTTTATCATTCATGAAATCTGTTGAGCTGACTTTATGTGTTTCTCTCATAAAATAAAGATAAAAGGGAACAGAGAGCTGAGTTAGATATCTGATTACATGGCAGTGGGAGATAGGGGCCTGGGAGCCTGAACACCACCCCATCCCTTCTCTTAGAACAAGAAGGTGCTGCGGGGCTGCACAGTCCCTGCAGGGCCCACCTAAGTGACCATGGGAGGTGCCTGAGGGGCCCCTCCTGAGCTCAGAGGAGACCCATTCCCTCGGGTCCTGACCTGCGTTCACCTCATCTGCCCTCATCTTTCCTGTCCTGCAAGGTGAGCGTAGGAGGGGAGAGGAGATGGGAACTTCCTCTGGGACACTCACTTCATAGGAAAGTCCTGCATTTCTGGGGAGCCACCATGACGGCTCTCAGGAGAATTCTGGATACTAAGAGCAGGAGGCAGCCCAGGGAGGTGGCCCCTGGGATCACTCACCCAGGTAGATGGGTTCCCAGGCATTCCTACCTGAGGTAGCCCCCATCAAAAGTAACCAGGAGCCCTTCCTGCCAATAGATGGTCTGATTTCTTTTCACTCTGAATGTACTACAGCGATTTCTCTGGTTTCCTGTAAAACTGTAAATGGTAACTTTCCTGTTCCTGCTTTTAGTATTCTTCTTGTTTTCAAAAAGCTGAAAGACAGAGAAAAGACCCTGCTTAAGTATTCCAGGCTCCCCAGGGCCCCGAGCAGAGCTCTCAGGAGGCCTGGCCAGGCCCCATTTTGATAAATGACTACCGCCTTCCCACCCCTGCTCCCTGGCTATCTCTGCTGCTGAGTTAAATGCTACATTATGCGACATCTTTTCCAAAGAACTAAAAATAGGCTTTTCTTTTAAAAATTTTTTCCCTTCCCCACTTTACAAGCAAAAATACATGTTAGACACATAGAAAATACAGAAAAGTGTAAGAGAGAAAATAAAACACCAATTTAACACCAAGCAGAGGGATCATCAAGGTTTTGGTATACTTTGTATATCGTTCCCGTTTTTCCCCCCATCTATACATATGTGTAAAGAAAAGTTGAAAGTATTATATTTCTAATTGTGTATACTTTTAAAAACTTCACTTTTCCTATGCTATTAAATTTCTCTGAAGAGAACTTCATTCTCTGAAGCTTAGTATTCTGTTAAGTATAGTATGTTCCTGAGACAATGCCCTTCTCCTGGATGTTTAAATACACCAGGTAACTTTCTGTAAAAAAGCACAAAACATTCTCTGATTTCAAATTATTTTCTTAGTTCAGGTATTTAGCAATAGGATTGCTGGGCCTAAGGATTTGGATGTTTTAAGGCTCTGACTGCATATCGAGGAATTGCTTTACAAAATGATGGAATCGGGAACCTGTGGCTTTGGGGTTGGATGTGGCCTTCTGGATCCTGGAGTGTGGCCTTTTGACTGAATTTAGGTTTTATAGAACAAATCCTATTAATAAGTTTGGATTCAGTCCAGGGACTGCATTTGGGGACTGAGATGGCTACGTGTGGTCTCGGGGCTGCAGGTTCCTCTGCCCAAAGTGGCATCTCACTGCTGCCTGGATTTGCATGCCTTTGATCAGCGCTGAGACCGAACTCTCCCCTTCCCTTGTCACCCATCTGAATCACAATAGGTTTTATGTCCTAATTTCCAGGGAGAGATGCTGCTGCCCAGTTGGTCCCCACTTGTGAGCTTGCCTCCCATGACACTGTGCTCTGTGACCTTCCCACTTAGAAAGTGATGGGAGGCAGGATTCAAAGGAAGGAAAGGGATGGACTCAGAACCCAGAAGAGCCAGCACCTGTACCCTCTCCTCCATCAATTCCCCCTCTGGGCCTTATAAACAAACTTCCTTCCTGCCAACATAGGCCACAACTGCTATGATTGATTTCTTTTCAGTCTCTTACATTTATTTTTCTTACCATTTCAGTAAAATGGGAAGATCAAAGAACATTTTTATTGAGCCAGGAAGTTTTAATTCAATAAGGCCTGTGTAATTAGCATGTGGCAAAAGTAAACTCATACAGAGTTTAGTTATGTCAGCGATATAACAGTCAGGGTTATGCCAGGAGTTCATAAACTGTAGAATGCATGAGAATCCTCTGGGAGGCTTGTGAAAAACAGTGCTGAGCTCCACCCTGAGTTTGCAAGTTTGTGAGGCAGTGGGTTTGGGGTGAGGCCTGAGCATCTGCCTTCTCACCTATTTCCAGATGAGGCTGATGTTGCCGGGCTAGGAACCCCACTTTGAGAAGCACTGCTCTAGGCTAACATTGCTTCCACATCATTGTCTTACATGGAAATCAGTGTTGACTGACAGCTAGCACTCCTTTCCATAACTCCTTAGGCTGGGTGTTCATTGTTAACAGACTGACTCAAAGCTCTATATGTGGATCTCCCACTGGCTGCATAACAGGATCATCTAAGAGCCTTAAAAATACCAGCACTGGTTCTACACCCCAAATTTCTAATTTGATTGGTCTGGGGTGTAGACTGTGTCCCTTAGAGTCTTCCCAGGTGAGTCTAACATCCAGTCAGGATGGCAAAACCACCCTCTGAAGTCGTGGTTCTCCCAGCATTGTCACTGGCCCAGTGGTATCATCTGGGGAGTGGTTAGATTCTTGGCCCCAGTCCACACCGACTGAATCAGAACCTCTGTGGTGGGTCCAGCCATCTGTGTCATCAAAGACTCTCTGAGAGATTCTGAGGCAGGCTAATATTTAGAACCACTGCTCTAAAAGGGAGTGTCTGTTGAAGCCAGGTGGGTGCTGATTTGGTACTCACAGAGGGTTCAAATGGGTCCACCAGCAGCCTGTGCCTCCTGTCCATCAGTGACATGGCTTTGGGAGAAGGGTCTCAGCAGGGTCTCCCATGCACCCCCTTCCAAAGGAACTGCCCCTACCTGCAGGTCCATCTCTGCCAAGCTGATCAGCATCCGCGCTATAAACCTTTGCCAGAAGCCGACAGGAACGAAACTCATCTTAAACACCCTCTGAATGGTGTTGGCCGCAGGGTGCCGCATGCTGTGGGTGTCCAGACCAGGTTTGGATGGAAGGAGATGTGGCAGGAGGTAGCTGAAACATATCAAGGGGGACTGGTGAACACTGTGCCCAAGTCCCACCACAGGGCCCAGCCCGGCAGATGGTCTGGCCTGGGGGCAGGCCTTGGTGGGAATAGTTCAGGCCATCAGGGTTTCTGTCTCCCAGGGCCTTCGGAATTCTATTTGTAGAAAGAGAAGGATGGTTTATATATTGAAAATATATGCTCCAAAGAGAAACGAAGATGGCTAAAGTAAATATACCTAGCAATGTTTCCAAGTTAGAGACTAGAATAATGCTAAAGGTGGACGTGAAAACATCTGTGGTCCCAAAAATGTCAGAGGCAGCAAATCGGAGTGGATCCTGTGTAAGCCGGGCTGTGGTTGGGGAATCACTTAACATTCACTTTGAAGGAAAAACAAATACAGCTGCACAGTTCCAAGGACAATGCAGAAATTGGGGTCAGAGTAATGTTTTTGGCCTTCGAAGCTATTTATTGTTCTTGGCCAGTGGAGACAACACAATTGCCTCAAAATTTAGAATGAGGCTGCTTTGTATGAAAGAGGTATATTTTATGAGAACGCTCTTGGTACTCAAAAAGATGCTGCATCACTGTGTCAGCCAGGCAGTCACATCTGTTGTCATTTTAAAACAGCTGAAGCCTGGGAGGTCCCTCCAAAAGTGTGCCTGAAAACCAGCACTGTCCATGTGCTGTGGGGTTTCTGGGCCAGTAGGGGACAGGCACAGGGTGTGGGCCCTTGGGTGTGCAGATGCTGGGCTCTTTTCTTAACAACGGCTTTACCTTCAGCCCTCCTAATCCTCTTAATAAATCTGTTTTGTTCCAATGTCTTTAGAACTTCCTGGAAGAGACTCCCTAATATGTTATATAAGGAAAATTCAATGACAGCTTAGTGGGCCAAGTACACAGAGGCATATCCAAGTTCTGACTGGTGTACTGTCACATTGGCACACATGGGACAGAAAGGCTACTGTCCTGGCAAGTTGGTGAAGGGTGGACAGAGGCTGTGCAGGTGACCCTGCTGGTCCAGGTAGTGAAACACTAGGCCTTTTTTGGCCATTCCAGATCTTGGGTGAAAGGACATTCCTAACCACCTGGCTAGATGCCTCTCTCCTGCTTCAGGCCTCTTCATCACAGCGTCCTACTTTATTCCTTCACATTCCGAAAATTCCTTGCTTTTCTATCTGCTCAGCATTCCCATCAAACAGGAGGCCCTCCTCCATGCCTGCCACTGTTTCTCCCTACTTTTCCCACCCATATCTCACTCAGTGACCCCTTACACTGTGCCCAAGAGGGAGCAATCATTCTCTTCCCCCAGGTGTCCCAGCATGCAGCATGGTAGCCCCAGAAGAGGTGCTCAATGATGCTTTTGAGGTCAGAGAAGATTTAGAAGCCAGCATGGCAAAGTAAGAGATTCAAACTGTAGGGTGGCGTCTATGGCTCAGTAAGTAGGGCACTGGCTGCGAGTGGCGGGTTCGAACTGGCACCGGCCAAACTGCAACAAAAAAATAGTTGGGCATTGAGGCCAACACCTATAGTCCCAGCTACTTGGAAGGCTGAGACAAGAGAATCGCCTAAGCCTAAGAGCTGGAGGTTGCTGTGAGCTGTAATGCCACGGCACTCTACTGAGGGTGACAAAGGTAGACTCTATCTCTAAAAAACCAAAAGAGATTCAAACTCTGGCCATGGAAGCCAGCTCTCAAGGGGTTTGATGGCAATTACCAGTTGGGAAACCCTGTTCTGGGGAACAGCAGGAGAGTCAGCAAAATAGGTCTTAAGAGGTGAGTTATTCATGTGTTTGATGAACATAAAGCAATGAAAAGCCCAGCAGAGCTCAGTATCCACACCAAGATGCTGACTCATGCTCCACCACCCAGATGGTCCCAGATGGTGAGGCTAGAGCCCTTACTGGGGTCTGCTGAGAGATAAGGACTTTATTCCTGAAAGAAGCACATAGGCTCTGAAGGGAATGTGTACTTTCAAGGGGTTCACCAATCCTTGATTTTCCAAAGGACTGAAATGTTTCATGGATTGTAGGTGAAAGATCACACTTTAAATGAATAGCATATATATTTGTATGGGTTGATTCAGAGACCACAAGATCACAGCGCCCAGCTGACCTTATACAAGCTTATGGTGTGAGGAGCTGGAACTCATGCTGAGCTTAGACATGTTCCTCTACTCCTGGTTCTGTAGAGATCCAGACACCAGTGCTGTGAGCACTTAACACTAAGAAATAGCAGCAGCATTAGTATTGCTAATACCTGATGTCTTGGGAGTTTACAGGTAGGTAGAAGAGCTTTGGTATAAGAGACACTGCTCTAAGTACTTGGCATGCATTCTCTAATTATACTTGTAGACAATAGTATTATCCCCATTTTACAGAAAGAAGTGACAAGTGGAGGGGTCTAGAGGCAGAAAAGCTGTAGAATAATGGAACAGCTTTCAAAGGAGCAAAAAGGTTCTCAGAGGTCCCCGGCCTGAATCAGGGCAGGACAGTTGGGCAATCCAAATTCAGGCAGCAGTGAGATGCTACTTTGGGCCGAGGAACCAGCGGCCCCGAGATCACATGTAGCCTTCTTAATCCCCAAATGCGGGCCTTGCATTGAATCCAAACTTATTAAAATGATTTGTTCTGTAAAATTTAAATTCAGTCAAAAGGCTGCATTCAAGGATCCAGAAGGCCACATAGACCCCAAAGCCACAGGTTCCCCACTCCATTAATTTAAAAAATAATTCCTCGATATGCAATGAGAGTCTTAAAACATCCAAATCCTTGTAAAATGCACCATGTACATATTAAATCTACTAAGTGTAGAATATAAATGTCTTAACACAGTAACTAAGGAAATGTGGTGAAAGCTATGTTAACCAGTTTCATAAAAGTATTTCAAATTGTATATAAAACCAGCATATTATACCCCATAATTGCATTAATGTACACAGCTATGATTTAATAAAAAAAAAACCAAAACCCAAACCCCCCCCCCAAAATCCAAATCCTTTGGCTTAGCAGTCCTATTGCTAAATGCCTGAACTAAGAAAATAATTTGAAATCAGAGAATGTTTTGTGCTTTTTTACCTC
The DNA here is from genome assembly GCA_963574655.1 of Perodicticus potto. Lineage (NCBI taxonomy): Eukaryota > Metazoa > Chordata > Mammalia > Primates > Lorisidae > Perodicticus > Perodicticus potto. The sequence continues at coordinate 42,448 of CAUYRH010106232.1, forward strand.
CACATGAGAGGAGGTAGCTTAGGGTCAGAAGCTCCTTAGAGAGGGTTCAGGGGTTGGGAAGGTTGAGGAAGACTCTTGTCTGGCCAAAAGATAATAGAATAACATTTTTAAAGGGCTTGGAGAAAAAGTTGACCCAGAATTCTAGAGCCAGAGAAAATATCCATTAAAAAATGAAAGTGTAATGAAGACATTTTCATGTAAACCAAAGTTTTGTCTGAACAAGAATATGTGTTGTCCTCAGACTTAGATTTTAAGAAATGCTATACAAAATTCTTTAGGCTGAAGAGGGATGATACCAGATGGAGACTTAAATCTTTAGGAAAGAAAGAAGAGAATCAGAAATGATCAACATATTTTTTCCTCTAATTTCTTAAAAGGATATTGATTGTTTAATTGTTTAAAGCAAAAATGATAAGACTTGCACTTTGGGGCCTGTAACATACCCGGTGGTCTCCCCTTATCTTCAGTTTTGCTTTCATGGTTTTAGTTACGGGTCTAAAAATATTAAGATATTTTGAAAAAGAGAGAGAGAGGCTATATACATATAACTTTTATTATAGTTTATTGCATAATTATACTAGTTATTATTGTTAATCTCTTATTGTGTCTAATTTAGAAATTAAACTTTATCATAGGTATGTATGTATAGGGAAAAAACTTAATGTTTATATGGTTCAGTACTATTGTGGTTTCAGGCATCCACTAGGATTTCTCTTAGGAAGGAGAGAATATCAATACAGAGACCAGAGACATTTAAAGGTCATTAGGGAACATATATACATACATATTAATAAATTCCTCACTTTAGAAAAAATGGAAAAATTCATTGAAAAAAAGCAAATTTCCCAAACTGACATAAGAATGGAAAATTTTAATGACCCTTTACCTATTAGATAGATTGAATTTGTAATAAAAACTTTCTTATTAAGTAAACTCCAGGTCAGGATGGTTTTACTGATAAATTCCATCAGTCAAAGGACATATAATGCCAATCTTTTTTTTATTTTAATTAAATCATAGCTGTGCAAATTAATGCAATTATGGGGTACAATGTGCTGGTTTTATATACAATTTGAAATGTTTTCATCAAAGTGGTTAACAAAGCCTTCACGGCATTTTCTTAGTTACTGTGTTAAAACATTTATATTCTACACCTTGTAAATTTCACATGTACCCTTGTAAGATGCACTGTAGGTGTGATCCCACCAATTACTCTCCCTCCATCCATCCTCCTCCTTCCCTCCATCTCCCCTTCTTTTTGGGCTGTAATTGGGTTATATAGCTTTCATAAGAAAGTTATAAATTGGTTTCGTAGTAAGACCAAGTACATTGGATAGTTTTTCTTCCATTCTTGAGATACTTTGCTAAGAAGAATATTTTCCAGCTCCATCCATGTAAAATGTAAGAGGTAAAGTCTCCATCTTTCTTTAAGGCTGCAACATATTCCATGGTGTACATATGTCACAATTTATTGATCTATTCATGGGTTGATGGGCACTTGGGCTTCTTCCATGACTTAGAAATTATGAATTGGGCTGCAATAAACATTCTGGTACATGTATCTTTGTTATAATGTGATTTTTGGTCTTTTGGATATATACCTAGTAGAGGAATTGTAGGATGGAATGGCAGGTCCATTTTTAGATCTCTAAGTGTTCTCCAAACATCTTTCCAAAAGGAACATATTAGTTTGCATTTCCACCAGCAGTGTAGAAGTGTTCCCTTTTCTCCACATCCATGCCAACATCTTTGGTTTGGGGATTTTGTGATGTGGGCTAAACTTACTGGAATTAGATGATATATCAAAGTAGTTTTGATTTGCATTTCTCTGATGATTAAGGATGATGAGCATTTTT
>CAUYRH010106233.1:0-10099 GCA_963574655.1 Perodicticus potto
CATTTCTGTTTCTTTTTTCTTTTTTTTTTTTTTTTGAGACAGAGCCTCAAGCTGTCACCCTGGACAGAGTGCTGTGGCATCACAGCTCACAGTAACCTCCAATTCCTGGGCTCAAGCGAATCTCTTGCCTCCGCCTCCCAAGTAGCTGGGACTACAGGCGCCTGCCACAACACCCAGCCATTTTTTTTTTTGGTGGTAGCCGTCATTGGTTGTTTGGCGGGCCCGGGCTGGATTCGAACCTGCCAGCTCAGGTGTATGTGGCTGGTGCCTTAGCCCGTTGAGCCACAAGCACCAAGTCTATTTATTTATTTTTTTCAGACAGAGCCTCAAGCTGTCACCCTGGATAGAGTGCCATGGCATCACAGCTTACAGCAACCTCCAACTTCTGGCTCAAGCGAGTCTCCTGCCTCTGCCTCCCAATTAGCTGGGACTACAGGCACCCGCCACAACGCCCAGCCATGTTCTGGTTCACCCTGTCATTGTTGTTTGGCGGGCCAGGGCTGGATTCGAACCCGCCAGCTTAGGTGTACGTGGCTGGCGCCTTAGCCCGTTGAGCCACAGGCACCAAGCCATTTTTTTATATTTTTAGTAGCGATGGGGTCTCGATGTTGCTCAGGCTGGTCTTGAACTCCTGAGCTCAAGCAATCTGCCCGCCTCAGCCTCCCAGAGTGCTGGGATTACAGGCCTGAGTTATTGCACTCGGCCTTATGAGCCCATTTTTTCAAAGTAGAAAACTGAAGCTCAGAGAGGAGCAGTCACTTGGCCAAAGTAGGGAATAAATGGCAAAACATTTGTTTTGGACTCAGCTATCTAAAGTAGTAAACTGAGGCTCACAGGCACCATTTTGTTCTAACTCTGTAATGTTTCTGTTTATGAGGATTTTGTGCCATTTGCAAACTTGTTTCAGCTAGGTTGCTCCATCTATCAAAACACTCCTATTAGGACAGGTGAGGTGGCTTGTGCCTGTAATCCTAGCCTTTGGGGAGGCTGAGGTGGGAGGATCTCTTGAGCTCAGACGTTCAAGACCAGCCTGAAAAAGACACACGTCCAATTACAGTTGCTTAAATAAGATGGATATTTATTTCTTGCTCACATTCAAGGTAGTCTAAGGCTGAAATGGTGCAGCATGGCCAGAGATCCAGGCTCTTTGTTGGCAAAAACCTCATTCTCCATAACTCCTCTGTGCAGTTTCTATTCCCAAGGTCACCTAATGGTCCAAAGTAGCTGCTCAATTCCAGCCTTCACATCTGTTTCTGGCCAGCAGGAGGAGGGTGGAAAGAAGGAAGATGAGCATCCCTCTCTTTTTAAGGACCCTTACTAGAAATGGCTTGATTGTTTCTTGTACACCTTACTGGACAGAGTAAGAAAGGAATTTCCTTCCTTTTAAAGGCTGAATAGGGCTGGGTGAAGTGGCTAACGCCTGTAATCCCAGCACTTGGGAGGCCGAGGCAGGTGGATTGCCTGAGCTCACAAATTCGAGGCCAGCCTGAGCCAGAGTGAGATCCCCATCTCTAAAAAATAGCCAGGCATTGTGGTGGGCTCCTGTAGTCCCAGCTACTTGGGAGGCTGAGTCAAGAGAATCGCTTTGAGTTGCTGTGAGCTAAGACGCCACAGCACTCTACCAAGGGTGACCAAGTGAAACTCTTGTCTCAAAAGAAAAAAAAAAGGCTGAATAATGTCCTATTGTATGCATTTACCACAGTTTGGTTATCCATTAATCTGTAGATGGAAACTTGGGTTGCTTCCACATACTAGCTTATTGTGAATAAGGTTGCTATGAACATGGGTGTACAGATATCTCTTTGAGACCCTGGTTCAGATTCTGTTGAGCATATAAAAAACAGGGGATCCTTTTTTATGGAAAACAGGCATAGGTGAATGCCTGCTTCTGCCACGTACATTTTACTATGGATCACAGGGCTGGATCTGAAGTGTTTGGGGCAAGACATTTAACTGTCACCATAAACCAGGCCCCCTCCCACTACCTTAGTCATATCTCTGACCCTTTGGTTTGATTTATTGGGGAAATAAAAAGATATCTTTAAATTGTACTTTGCCAAAGTGAGTCAGCCCCACCAATACCTGAATTCCCCTTGATCTTATTTCTGTTGGCGGAACTCACATCCCCGCTGACTTACTGTGTTCCTCCTCTGGGAACCCAGCAGCGCTTGTCACACCCATTTTAGTGTAGAGTTAACTGAGGCTCAGAGTCAGGCGAAAGCCTGTGCCTTTCATTATTTTGACAAGTATTGATCAGGCTGGGTCCAGTGGCTCACATCTGTAATCCTAGAAATTTGGTAGGATGAGGCAAGTGAATTGCTTGGGCTTAGGATTCCCAGACCAGCTTGAGCAAGAGTAAGACCCTATCTTTACTGAAAATAGAAAAATTAGCCAGGTGTTGTGGCAGGGGCCTGTAGTTCCAGCTACTCGGCAGGCTGAGGCAAAAGAATCTCTTGAGCCCAAGAGTTTGACGTTGCTGTGAGCTGTGATGCCACGGCACTCTACCAAGGGGGGATGAAGTGAGACTCTGTCTCAAAAAACAAACAAGCAAAAAAACAAGTATCGATCAAATGCCCATGTGATCAATGCCCACAACAGTGACAACATAGATTCCCCTGCTTTCCTGGAACTGACACCCAGGAAAAAGGGGTGGAGAAGTAACCAAATAGGTAAACCATATAGTATTCTAGTGTTACATGCTATGGGGGAAAAAAAAAAAAGAGTTGGGCAAGAGGGCATTACAATTTAAAATACGTGTACAGACAGTCCCCAGTTACAAATGAGATAGGTTCTGTAGGTTTGTTTTTTTAGACAGAGCCTCAAGCTGTCACCGTGGGTAGAGTGCTGTGCCTTCAAAGCTTACAACAACCTCAAAATCCTGGGCTTAAGCAATTCTCTTGTGTCAGCCTCCCAAGTAGCTGAGACTACAGGCACCCACCACAATGCCCAGCTATTTTTTGGTTGTAGTTGTCATTGTTGTTTGGCGGGCCCGGGCTGGATTCGAACCCACCAGCTCCAGTGTATATGGCTGGCACCTTAGCTGCTTGAGCTATAGATGCTGACCCTGTAGGTTTGTTCTTAAGTTGAATTTGTATGTAAGTTGGATCAGGCATATTGACCTATTACCTGTCATGCTCTTAGTTCATAAGTGCAAGTTGTACATAAGTCGGACGTTTGGAACTCAGGGAATGTCTGCCAGGTGATCAGGGAAGGCCTCACTGAGAAGGTGGCATTTGGACAAAGACCCATAAGAGAGGCGACAGGGGAACTCATTCATCACAGGCTCCCAGTTCTGACTGAACAGTCTTAGGGCTGGGGTCAGGGGAGAAGGGTATCTGGGATGAAGCTGCAAGATGTTTAACTGTCAGCAAAACCCAGGCCTCTCTCCTGCAGTGGACAGGAACAGGGTGGGAAGAGGGTGGGTTCTGGAACCAATGAGGTCGAGACACTAGGCTTCACTTGACTGATGGAAAGTGGCCTGTGTGACCAGGGGGTTGAGGATGAAAGCAAGGCTCTTAGCCTGAGAAAGGGAGGTTAAGTCCATGAGCTCGGTGAGTCCATGAAGGTCGGACACGTGACAGAAAGTCTGTACTAGCAGCACTTCCTGGGCCTGGTTGCCATGGTTCTGCTACTGCAGACTTTCCGTCACGTGTCAGACCTTCGAGTCCTTCACCTCCGTGGGAGGACGGAGGTGCCATCACTGGGGACAGGAGAGAATGTGGGGGAGGGAAGTTTCAGTCTTGGTTTGGGGTGTCCATCTACACCCCAGTGGAGGTGTTGAATGGGCAGAAGGATCTCCCCTGTGCTTTGCAGGCTATGGGTACACGACGCCGCTGACAGATGCTGGCAAGGCCTTCTCCATCGCCTTTGCACTGCTGGGCGTACCGACCACCATGCTGCTGCTGACAGCCTCGGCCCAGCGCTTGTCACTGCTGCTGACCCATGCGCCCCTTTCTTGGCTGAGAATGCGTTGGGGCTGGGACCCCCGGCAGGCGGCCCGCTGGCACATGGTGGCCCTGCTGGGGGGCATAGTGACCATTTGCTTCCTGGTGCCAGCTGCAATCTTCGCCCACCTTGAGGAGACCTGGAGCTTCCTGGATGCCTTCTACTTCTGCTTTATCTCTCTGTCCACCATCGGCCTGGGGGACTACGTGCCCGGGGAGGCCCCCAACCAGCCCCACCGGGCCCTCTACAAGGTGCTGGTCACAGGTGAGCCGGTTACTGGAGGGCAATGGCCCAGTCCCAGCCCCACCCCTGGGATTCCAAAAGGGGTCCTGCCCTGAGGATCTGAGCCCCAAGTCAACTCATCATTCTCCCCATCTCTGCAGTCTACCTCTTCCTGGGCCTGGTTGCCATGGTGCTGCTACTGCAGACTTTCCGTCACGTGTCCGACCTTCATGGACTCACCGAGCTCATCCTGCTGCCCCCTCCATGCCCTGCTAGCTTCACCGAGAGTGAGGATGATCGTGTGGACATTCTGGGTCCCCAGTCGGAGTCACACCAGCAACTCTCTGCCAGCTCCCACACGGACTATGCCTCCATCCCCAGGTAGCTGGAGCAGGTGTCATGAGGCTGGAGGGAGACTGAGGAGCCCATGTGACGAAAGCTGATCCTGCAGGAACATCTGGGTGCATAGGCAGGTGTTCTGAGGCGTGGCCACCAACTGTCCGTCCTTTGTTTCTTTTTTTTTTTTTTGAGACAGAACCTCAAGCTGTCACCCTGAGTAGAGTGCTGTAGCATCACAGCTCACAACAACCTCAACTCCTGAGCTCAAGTGATTCTCCTGCCTCAGCCTCCCAAGTAGCTGGGACTACAGATGCCCGCCGCAACGCCTGGCTATTTTTTGGTTACAGCTATCATTGTTGTTTGGTGGACCAGGGCTGGATTCGAACCTGCCAGCTCACATGTATGTGGCTGGTGCCTTAGCTGCTTGAGCCACAGGCTCCGAGCCTATCCGTCCGTGGTTTTACAGCCCCAACTGTGATGCCAGGGGACAGCACTTCCTATTGTTGTGTCCTGGGCTCCACTGGGCTTCAACATTACCTCCTTCCATTTCTCTTTTTTTTTTTTTTTTTTTTGAGACAGAGCCTCAAGCCATCATCCTGGATAGAGTGCTGTAGCTTCATAACTCACAGCAACCTCCAATTCCTGGGCTCAAGCGAGTCTCCTGCCTCCGCCTCCCAAGTAGCTGGGACTACAGGTGTCTGCCACAACGCCCGGCCATTTCTTGGTTGCAGCCATCATTGTTGTTTGGCGGGCCAGGCTGGATTCAAACCCGCGAGTTCAGGTGTACGTGGCTGGCACCTTAGCCCATTGAGCCACAGGCGCCGAGCCCCCTTTCTCTTATTCTCCATCACACTCTGTACATCTCTGGCTTTCTTGCCTTCTCTATCTCTCCCTTAATGTTTCCCTGTTTTTCTTTCTTTTTTTTTTTTTTTGTAGAGACAGAATTTCACTTTATCACCCTTGGTAGAGGGCTATGACATCACACAGCTCACAGCAACCTCCAACTTCTGGGCTTAGGTGATTCTCTTGCCTCAGCCTCCCAAGTAGCTGGGACTACAGGCGCCCGCCACAACGCCCGGCTATTTTTTTGTTGCAGTTTGGCCAGGGCAGGGTTTGAATCCGCCACCCTTGGTATATGGGGCCGGCACCCCACCCACTGAGCCAAAGGCACCACCCTTTTTTTTTTTTTTTTGCAAGACAATCTCAAGCTGTTGCCCCTGGGTAGAGTGCTGTGCTGTCATAACTCACAGCAACCTCCAACTCTTGGGCTCAAGCGATCCTCTTACCTCAGTTTTTTCTAGTTTAGTAGAGATGGGATCTCGCTTTTGCTCAGATTGGTCTCGAACTTGGAAGCTCAAGCAATCCACCTGTGCTGGCCTCCCTGAGTGCTAGGATTATAGGCGTGAGCCACCGTGCCCGCCTCCCTGTTTCTCATTCTCTGTCACATTCCATCTGTCTCTCACTCAGCCACTCACCACCTGCCAGTTCTACCAGGCTCTGGGCTCAGACCTCATTTCAGACACTAGACAGGCCACTACATCCTGGACAAGTGACTGCCCCTCCCTGAGCCTTGATGTCCTCAGCTGTCAAGTGGAAAGAATATATTCATTCATCCCCAAATCCCTCCTTTTAACTGGTCCTTTTCTAGACAGTGCAGAGTGGAGATGGCCCTGAGCCAGTCCCTCACAGGGCTAGCAGTCCAGTGAGTTAGACAGACCTGTCCCCAGACAGTGTCAGCCCCTAGCGACCAGGACTCCAAAGGGGGAGGTGGAGTGATCAGAAGTGTCATGGAAGAAGCACAGCCATAGTGGTCAGGGCTGAGATGGGGGAGGCACAAGGCATGTGCCCAATCCAGCCTGGAAGGTCAGGGGGGGCTTCCTGAAGGAAGGGGCAACTGAACTAAGACCAGAAATATGAAGAGTAGTCAGGGGAAGAAGTTGTACCTGCCTCATTTTTCTCAAGTGTCTCCAGGGAGCAGGACCTATTAAAGGAGCCCTGAGGTAGGCCTGGGTGGTAGAATCTTCCGCAGCAGCCTGGCAGGTAGGAAACTGTCACGAGCCACCAGCCCAGATCTGAATTGCCTGGGAAGTGCTGCTCTTAGCACTAATTGGATGTCTGCACTGGGCTGTAGACCCGGTCTGCTTGGTCTCAAATCCCAACTCAGCCATGTCCTGCCTGGAGCAGTGGCTCTACCTCTCTGGCTCCTTCCTTCTCCAACGTGGTGGTCATCAAACGATGCCTTCACAGACCCTGCAGTGTTCTTCTGTGATAATGCCTTTGGCCGGGCCTTTTCTGGGTACTTTGTATATGAGGGAAATAATATTAATCATCCCCTTTCTACAGATGAGGAAACTGAGGCACAGAGAAGGGAGGTCCCTTGCTTCAGCCACGGACCAAGGAAGTGAATGAAGAGACCTCAGTATTAGCCTCCCTGTCAAGGCTGCACTCCTCTCCACCACGCAGTGTGCAGGTTACACAAGGGATGGGGGCTGTGGAGCCACACCTTGATGACAGACAGGAGAGGCATGGGGAGGGCATGCCAGGCAGAGGGAACTGTGGGGAAAGGCCCCGAGGTGGGAAAGTGTATTGGACATCAGCCTCGAGCAAGCAGTTTACTGTGACAGGAGTATGGAGTAGAAGGGGCAGGAGGGTGGAGGGGTAGATGTCACCACACCTTAGTGCCCTTAAATGATAACCTTGGGAACGTGGCCTCTTTCTTGAGTGCATTAGAGAGCTGTGGGAGGGTTCTTCTTCTTTTTTGAGACAAAGTCTCACTCTGTTGCCTTGGGTAGAGCGTAGTGAGTGCAGTGATGTCATCGCTCATAGCAATCTCAAACTCCTAGAGTCAAATAATTTTCCTGCCTCGGCTTCTTGAGTAGCTGGGACTATAGGGGCCTATCACTACACCCTGATAGTTTTTCTGTTTTTAGTAGATGGGGTCTCACTCTTGCTCAGGCTAGTCTCAAACTCCTGAGCTCAAGCGATCCTCTCACCTCGGCCTCCCAGAGTGCTAGGATTACAGGAATGAACCACTGTGGAAGAGTTCTGAGCAGGAAGGGTCAAAAGTAGGTTCAGGCTTTAGGACAATCCCCCAGTTGCCCTGTGGAAGTAGATCAGAGTAGGAGGCTGGTGCAGGAACAAAGCAGGAGATGACAGGACTAGGCGGGACCATGGGATGGGAGAGAGGCAGGTGCAGGGATTCTCAGGAGCCAAGTGGATAGGCCATAGGTTTTAAGACTGGGGAAGGATGAGGAATGGTCAGTTCTCCCTGAACGGGGACCTGGGAGGAAAAGCAGGTCTGAGGGAGATACTGAGTCTAGTTTAGAATATGATGAGTGTGAGGGGTTAAAGGGACACCACCCCAGGGGAGGTATTGAGAAGTCCCAGGACCTCCAGGGCTGGGGCTGGGGGTGGTGGTGGTTAAGGCTGGAGGCAGAGATGGAAACTGAGGCCATTGAGTGTGGTGTGGCAGCCCTGGAAGGGACTGAAGAGAGAAGACCACCATGAATAAGGGAGCCTAAAGGTATTTACATGTTTATATCAGAAGAATTTTTGGCTGTAGGTAACAAAACCATGACTGGCACAGGCTGAAACAGGATGATTGTTACATCGCACTTCACCAGAGTAAGGGAGAGCTCGGGAGGGATACCCTCCATAGTTATGAGAGGGCCCGTGACCCCAAGTTCCCTCTTTCTCTGCTCAGGTGCCTTCAGTAAGGCTTGGCTCCTAAGTGAGCTCCCCTGGTGGTCACAGAGTGGCTGCCACAGGTCCAGACACGATAATTTCTAGTGTAAGCAGTGACCCTTCAACCAATGTCCTGATGCCTGAGAAAGGAGCTTATCAAGGGAGACAGAAAAAGAGTGGGGGAGGAATTGGAAAGCCAGGAGGGGGAAGGGTATTGGGAAGAGAAGAGAGAATTTTATGGAGGGAGAAGTCGACATTGTCAAATCATGCTAAAAAAGTCACAGGGTTTTTTTTTTTTTTTAAAGGTTAGTCAAACAAGATTATTTTTATAACAGTGATAGAAAATACTTATATGAGACTTACTATGTGTCAGACACTGTTCCAAGTCCTTGGATACATTTCCCATATTTTACAGATGAGGAAAGGAGGTCCAGAGAAGTTAAATAACTTGCCCATAGCCACACAGAAAGTACAAAACTGGGATTTGAACAAGGTTTTGGTTGGTCACCTTTTCCCACGGGGGCTGTCTATTTTTTCCTTAGCCTCTCGGCCCTCTTTACCAAGGTCATTGTCAACCTTGAACCATCTTCTCATCGGGGGTGAGGACACTGATGCTTCCCCGCCCCCTGCCATGTTTCTCATCTTCTTGAGGGAGGTGCCTGTGTGATCTGTCTTCATTCCTCATTGCTTCTCCTTCTGAATTCCTTTAGAAAAAAATTAGGTCCTTTTCAGTTCAAGACTTTAAAAAAGTGCTAAGAACATCAGGTACAAAAGTCTGTACAGTCAAAAAGTTTCTCCTACACTCAGGCTCACAGGCATAGTCAGTGTGTGTACCAGCAATATGCAGATGTGTGTGATTCATTTTGCACACCACACAAGTGGTGTCTAGTACGCTGAGGTAGTTATGAGGGCAGACATTGGAGGAAAAAATCTCTGGATATAAATCTGAACTCTGTCACTCCCAAGTTATGTGGCTTTGGGCAAGTGATTTCACCTACCTGTGCCTCAGTTTGCTCCTTTGTAAAATGGGATGATAAATAACAACATCTACCTCATGGACTTGTTAGAGAAGCACATACCTGTAGAGCCCTTACAACAGTGTCTGGCACGTAATAAAATGTTGGCCATTTATTGCTCTGATTTCTGTGCCTTGTTTTTATCCACCACTTGCATTACACCACTATGTAATTCAGGGATCATTCCAGAGACACACAAGTAGGTCTCATACACATAATCTGTTTGTTTGTTTGTTTCATTTTGAGACAGTCTTACTCTGTTGCCCTGGGTAGAGTACCGTGGTGTCACAGCTCACAGCAACCTCAAACTCCTGGGCTCAAGAGATCCTCTTGCCTCAGCCTCCTGAGTAGCTGGGACTGTCTCAAAAAAAAAAGAAAGAAAGAAAGAAAAGAAAACCACTGGGTTAAAAGCCAGCTTTGCAGGTAATCAAAAATTCAAGGACTGACCTTCCTGGGTGATTCTGAGAGACCTTGTCTCAAAAAACAAACAAACAAAAAAACCCCAAAGCAAACAAAAAATCATGGTCTGAGTTCTTGACTCTTGCTTCTATCTGCATGTGTTATCCTACTGAGATGGCTGCCCTTTTCCACGTTTTGTAGACGGTGCTAAGCCGCAGACAAACTGATTCATTCCCACAAGGTCTTTAAGAGGCTAAACTCTTTTTTAAGGAATAGGATTTTGGAGTAAAAAGACAACAGGCAAGGGCGGTGTGGACTGCCGGAATCACCAACAGAAACTCTTTTTTTTTTGAGACAGAGCCTTAAGCTGTCACCCTGGATAGAGAGCTGTGGCATCACAGCTCACAGCAACCTCCAATTCCTGGGCTCAAGCGAGTCTCCTGCCTCTGCCTCCCAAGTAGCTGGGACTACAGGCGCCCGCCACAACACCCGGC
>CAUYRH010106237.1:0-13038 GCA_963574655.1 Perodicticus potto
AAACATTTAAAAAGTGAAAAAAGGTTATAGAATAAAGATATAAAGAAAATATTTTTGTAGAGCTATGCAATATGTTTGTTTTTTAAAAAACTTTTACAAAACATTTTTTAAAAGTTCATGAGGTAAAAAAAGTTACAGTAAGCTAAGGTCAATCTGTAATTGAAGAAAGAAAAATATTTTAAAATAAATTTTGTGCATTCTAAGCATACAGCATTTATAAATCTACAGTGGTGCAAGGTTAGACCTTCACATTCACTTACCATTCAATTACCCAGAGCAACTTCCAGTCCTACAAGTTCCATTCAGGCTAAGTGCCCTATACAGGTATACCATTTTTTTTTTACCTCTTTTATTTTTTACTGTGTATTTTCTATATTTAGACACACAAATACTTAGCATTATAACTGCCTACAATAGTCAGTATAGTAACACACAGGTATTTATAGCCTACGGGCAATAGGCTATACCACAGACTAGGTGTGAAATGGACTGTACCACTCTAGATTTGTGTAGGTGTACCCTATGATGTTTGCACAACAATGAAATCACTTAAAAATGCATTTCTCAAAACATACTGCTTCATTAAGCAATGCATGACTGTATCTAAATATATATGAAGGCTCGGTGCCTGTGGCTCAACGGGCTAAGGCACCAGCCACATACACCTGAGCTGGCGGGTTCGAATCCAGCCTGGACCCGCCAAACAACAATGACGGCTGCAACCAAAAAATAGCCAGGTGTTGTGGCGGGCGCCTGTAGTCCCAGCTACTTGGGAGGTGGAGGCAGGAGTCTCACTTGAGCCCAGGAGTTGGAGGTTGCTGTGAGCTGTGATGCCACGGCACTCTGTCCAGGGTGACAGCTTGAGGCTCTAAGGTCTGAGACAGTAGAAGAGTCAAAGGTGTCATGAATTCACCTGTAAACAGCTTTATGCCTGAACATCAGCCAATTCTGGAGGAAGTGGAGTCTTAGGATGCTTGCTGTCATAGTGCTGCTTGAAGGTCTTAGGGTCTGGCATTTGTGTCCTACAGACAGTGCAGGTATATATTAAGGCAGCTTTGGCAGCAGCCTTGTGGTCATGTCCTTGTTTCTTCTTTTGTCCAGCTTGCTTTTTGGCATTTTTCTGCTGAGACTGAATCTTCTGCTGTCCACGAGCCATATCTGGGCTGGGACAGTCTTGGGTCGGAGAGACAGCGCAGCGCTAGAGGGCCGGGGGAGGTCGCTTGAGGGAGAAAAAAGGGGAGCGCGCCCAGCACCGCTTCAGCCTCTCCTGCCCGCCGACGAGTGGAAAGCGGAGAGCCCGGAGCGCAACAGCCCGCGCCTCACACGCTCGCCGCCGCCTCAGCCTTGGGGAGGCCACTACGCCTCGTGCCCGCGCACGCTGCGCCCCATTTTACATTTCTTACAGGCCTTTCAATAATTACTTCATTGCCTTATTTCAGTAGCCTTTCAGCATAACAGTTAAAGGCAGAATCAAAAAGTGATGTTATGTACTAATGTTTAATAACTAGTAAATTACAGCATTCTGCCTGAGATCTAAATCCATGAAATATGAATGCACTACAAACTCTCTTACACAGAAATGCTATTTTATAACTACAGAAATAACGAATACCGAAAATGGAAACTACCCTGCCCCATAGTATCCCTGGCACCTGACTCCAAACAGTGTGCAGACCACGTCTTGCCAGTAAAAATCACTATTTCAGCAGCTTAAATCAAGCTGGCCTTCTTATTTGTGGTTTTGCACATCTATGTAATGTTCTGTTTGACGTGTAAGTCAATAAGCTGGAAGCAATTTTTATGTGTACAAAGTGTGCTCCTAAAACTACATTAAAAAATTGGAGAATAAACATTCTGGTACAGATATCTTTGTTATAATGTGATTTTTTGGTCTTCTGGAGAAGGGTAGAGGTGAAACCTACTAAATGCAGAACACAAATGTTTTCATACAATAAACGAGAAAATCCCGTGAAGGTTATGTCAAACAGTTGGATGAAAATATTTCAGATTGTATATGAAGTCAGCACATTGTATCCCACGACTGTACTAATGTACACAGCTATGATTTAATAAAAAAAAAAGATATAAAAGACAAAAAAAAAAATTGGAGAAAATCCTTATCAGATTGTAGATACTTTTCTCTAAAAGGAATTTGAATCACAATAGGTCTTAATTATAAAATTAATAAATAACATGTTACACCATAGATATTGTCTTTGCTTTTGCCATTTTTAAATATTTAATAAAAAGCCAATGAGCTAAAATTCTGTACGTGTTTCATTTGAAGATAAAATTTAGCATCTTCCTTTTACTTTTAATTATTTATGAATTTTCTTCAAGTTGAATTAAATTTTCAATATTTGTGTTTTCTCCAAAAGAATCAATTTTTAAAATTTTCTTTTCACTAAAACTAATCAGGAATCCTCCTCTGGGATTGCCCATTAGGAATAATTAACAGCAGGTAAATAGAAAATCTATATTACAATATACCTTGGAAAATTTTGACAGAGTTATCAATGTGAGAAGAGCTATAAAAATTGATTGATATCTGAAATGTAGAAGAATTTGGCCTCATGTCTTTTGATTTGAGGCTCATGTTACAAAATCAAGGTGATCTTCTCTGTCCACAAAATGTTAATATATGTGATGAATCTCCTGATAATCTGACACGTTTTTCCCTAAAAATTGTTTTCAAAGTTAAGTAGGATAACAACCTCTACCTTCGTGCTGGCAGGCACATGGAGCTCCCAAAATACATTTTCATGTGGTTTAAAGCTTATATTTAAATGAGATAGTTTAAAATCTATAGCTCAAATTCATAGAAAATCTACCTATGATTTTTCCATTGGTAGGGAAAAGGAAAAGAGATTAAAAAGTCAATTTTATGAACTGTAGCAAACTGTAATAGAGTATTATTAATAATCCTGTGTAACCATGGAGCCTGAAATGAGTTCACAAAGCAAGCAATCTATACACACTCCTATAGAAATATTAATATTTTGTTTAGATAGTCAAAGGAAGTTTCAGGATATCAGTGCATAATGTACTAAATCTAGTGTTACCAGTAGGTGAAATTCTAGGACTGTGTCTATCTTGTTTTGATTCTTTTTACAAACTTAGGATCCATAATCCTTGGATATAAATGATTGAAGAATCAGATTATTAAACAGCCCTGACTGGGCCACCCCTCACACATCATTCTGTAGCAGTTTTAATTTAGAAAAGGTGGAGGGAACAAAATTGACTCCAGTTTGATTTGGTTTAATAAGATAATTTACATATCTTTCAAGCAAGAGATTTTGAATATAGGTTAAAATAATAAACAAAATAAGGCTCTCATAATTCTACAGAATATGCAAGTAACTCTTACTAGGTTTATGTGCTTTTACCAACCTAGGAGAATTTTCCTTTATCACTGTTTGGATTGTTCAATTCAAAGCTCACCAGGCATTTTTCTACAGCCTTTCCAGGATGGGGTTCATTGTTACTCCGATGCATTCATTTAGGAATCTATGGGCTCACACATGTCAGGGCAGTTAACAGGCTGATATTCCCTAGCCATTTCTTTTTGGCGAGACCATTAAATTCTTGGTTTATTGTTCATCAAGTATTCCCAAAGCCACCAGGAAATTTTAATATATAGTAGACATTTTTAAAAAATTATTAATGATATACCACTAATTAAAATCTATAACAACTTGGCAGATGTTCTAATACATTATGCAATAAACAAAAATTTTTAGAATGTATTTCCAGCATTACAACTAAAATAGCCTTAGGCATATCTGGGTTCATAAGCAAATAGTTTATCAAAAAATTAAACCAGAATTTATCCTTATTATGCTTTTGGCAGTAAGTGGCCGATAAAGGAAAATAGCAATCACACAAATGGGCCAACTGAAAATCAGGCAAACTTAAAAGAAACTAAGGAATGTCTTTTTAAAGATAATCTCCTTGAGAAAAGAGGATGTGTTAATGCTCAACATCATAATTACAGCCCCATCACTGTTCCTATCGTATTATAAAGATGTAATATATATTTATAAAATGATTCATAAAAATAATGTAATTTATGTAATTAAAGACTCAGATGACATGTGGTGTGAACACTTTCATGAACATGAGTCGAATGTTTTCCAGCTATTTGTTTTGATATTTGAGTGAGCTTCTTTAGAAGGAATGAAGGGTATGAAAACAAATAAACTCATTATAGCTAACATTCAAAAGAAATACTATTAATTAAAGTTGTGTCAGCCAAGCAGAAAGAGCTACAGTGCCTGTCAGACTTGGTTGTACCAATGCAGATATTAATCCTGCTGTTCAAAATCACATCGGTGGAAATGAAAACCTATAATCGTAAAAAGAACAGCACAAATTTGGGAATCTATTACTACACTCAGGTCCTGTCTTGCTTGATCACTTTCAGGAGTCTTGTGCTGAGACGTTGGGGTTTTCTAAGTATAAGATCTCATCATCAGCAAAAGGCAATAGTTTGACCTCTTCCGTCCCCACTGGATACCCTGGATATCTGTTTTTGGTCCAATTCCATTCCTTCCAGCACTATGTTGAAGAGTAGTGATGATAGTGGACATCTTTGTCTGGCACACATATCAGCAGCTTTTATATATGCCAACAACAGTCAAGCAGAGAACAAAATCAAAGATAAGGATACACTACATAGTAGTATCAAAGAGAGCAAAGTACCTTGAAATATACTTAACAAACATGTGAAGGATCACTACAGAGAGAAAGAACTACAAAACACTGAGAAAAGAAATAGCAGAAGATGTTAAGAGAAGGGAGAACTTACCATGTTCAAGACTTGGAAGAATCAACATTGTCAAAATGTCTATACTTCTCAAAGCAATCTACAGATTTAATGCAATCCCCATTAAATAACCAACACTGTATTTTAAAGATCTTTGAAAATTGTAGTTCTACATGTAATACAATGGAAACTATGAATCTCTTATGGTTAATAATGCATGAGAAAAGTTGAGCACATACAAATGAAATTATCATATAAACCCTCAAATTTCCTCATTTTAGTTATTTGAGAACATTTAGTGGATGGTATATTTTGTATTCTTCTCTGGTATTTTTGCTCATTCTCATTCGACTAATATTCTTCAAATATCAACCATTCTCATTTGTGTCAGTTTCTTAGATTAGATGCTTGTTAAAAACTGAAAAAAATTCTTAATGTATGCATAAAACCAAATCAAAGCTCACGTCTCCACAAGGTCTTTATCTCTAACTTCCTCAGGGAGTTTGTATACATCCAGCACAGTAGTCTCCTTCCCTGCAGCCTGTGGGTATCTTCTCTCTCTATTTTCTTGGCATCACTGATTTTTATTTTCTATCTGCTGTCTCTCTTTATTTTTTGCTCTTATTGTTCATCTTGCATCTGAATGAAATAATGAAGGGGATTTTATTTGTTTTATTAGATAGAGGATCTTTTAATTTGGGTACAAATTTGGAACATACTTCTCTATTAACATGAAACTGCATTTCACTTAACTTTCACTATAAAATTATATATTTATTCTATAAAATTAGAATCTATAATTCTATAGATAGAAAAATAGACTCTATAATTCTATGAAATTACATATTTATGTGGATCTTATTTGAATAATATGAGTTATGATGCTTCTGCTTTAGTAAACAGCAGAAGCTCAAAAATATTTATTAGAAATTTTATTTTTAATGAAATGAATATGCAATACTGTAATAATATACTGATTATTTCTAGCATCATTATTCTTTTTTCTAAATTCTAAACAACTCATTTATTACTAATATTATTAAACTAATTGGCTTGAGAGAAGAGTCTGAGAATCAAGAAGGTTCACTTTTCTGAGTTTCTACAAAGTTCAAGACATGAGCTAGATTGTCTCATTTATTTAATCAATTAATCTTTCCAAATTTCTCAAAGGAAGGATTTTGGTGTATATTTTTAGTATTATATTTTATAAAAAAAGTCCAGCTACAGAACTTTATTCTCCAAACAAGAGTTAAAGATCAAGCATAAAGTGTGGATAAAATTTGCTTAGTTCTCTATTGCCATATGTATATGTCAGCTTAATGTAGTTTTAGCAATGTTTACACATAACCCAGTTTCTTGACTTAATAAGTTAATAAATATAGAAAACATGAATGTTCATATCCTTTTTGAAATTAGGCATAGCTCAGTAAATCTTAGTACATGAAGTCTGCTGAACATGTCAGCAAAGTATACAACTTTTCCTAAATCAACATTGCTGGATGGTTTTGTAGCTTTGGATACTTGTTTTCACATTTGAAACTGTGCTAGTTAACAAGAACATCCACTTGAAAAAGATACCTCAGGTTTGCAAGAGGTGTCCATTATTTACCTTTCTGAGTGCTCAGTTTCTTTCAAAGTCTCTGACAAGCTGAATAAGGCAGCTATTCCTCATGCAGGAGAGTATGTGAGCATTGCTTTTGTTCTTTCAATTTCAAGAGAATAATGGAAAAAAGAAGATTTGTTGAAAGCTTTGTGAGCTGTGGGTTTTATTTACTAATCAGACATCAATTTATCTGAATAGAAAAACAAATGTACAGCAGTTTATATCTTTTATGTAACCAGAATATTTTCACCTTTCTCATCCCAAGATGGCCAGTAATGTTAACCAAGTAATGCATCAAGTTAATTAAGGAATCCATAAAGATGGAATTCCATTAGATTTTGAATTCAGGTTTTTAAAAAATTCTAGAGTAATGAAAAATTCCAATGTACTTCATACTTTTTAACTGGTATTAATGATTAGTGTTTATGTTCTTAAAATTGATTCCTTTTCATGTTTGTTGGCAGGTTTATAAGGGCATGATGTTTTCAGCGATCAATGTTCGTAACATTATGAACAATGGGGACTAAGCTATATGCTTTGGTTTATTGAACACCAGGAGGGCACCATGTATTTATAGAAGCTCAATGTTCTATTGTTGATGAATATTTTGATGGCTGATGTCTCTTTTATTATCTGTACAACAATAAAAATCTCTTATTGCTTTACTCTCAATTCAACAAAATGAATCAAACAGGGAACCTTCTGGAATATTCATGCATGCTCAATATGAATGTTCCTTATATTTCATACAATATAAACAAAAAATTTTCAAATTATCCTCGAAGGTTAAAATCATAACAAAATAATACATAAATCCTACAGCAGTTTGAAAAATAAATCTGCTCTCAAAGCCAGAAAGTTTTATGCCGTATTTATTAGTAGATTATCTGTCTCTTGGTTCACTGGGAATCACTTAGATAGTAAGTGAAAGAAAATGAGTAGCATATAATTAGCTTTTCACATGAACCCAGTTAGAAGTAAAATTGCCACAGAGCAATGCGTGTGAACATAGTAATGCAAAAGAATGGTGTAGATAATTTTTAAAAAGTTACAAAGAGATTTGGTAGAAATTTATTGTTAATGAAATGAGGCATGACTAAATTTTAATTGTTGAGTTTCATGAGAAGTGGTATAATACTATAAAATATTTCTTCTTGTTATTTTTAAAATAATCACACAAATATGCATGTAAGTTACTTAAAAACTGTCCCAAACATATTGATAAAAATCATTAATGATTTGCTCTTTTGACTAAATATGCAAATTACTTTCAGCAATTGAAAATAATGCAAGAAAGTAATTTTTCAAAATAGCTAAAATCCTACTCAAACTAACATCTGCAATTTAATACTAGGAATACTTACAAATATTTTTCCTTAACTTTTTGACTGTCTGAAAGACTGATATTTTTGTTGATTTAACTTTTTTTTTCAACAGAGTCTTGCATTTTTTTGGACAGGCTAGAGTGGAATTTTATTACCACAACTCATTGCAACTTCAAACTCCTGTGCTAAAGGAATTCTCCTGTCTTAACTTGCCAAATAGCTGAGACTATAGTTGAAGGTCAACATGCTGGGCTAGTTTTTCTATTTTTTGCAGAATGGGGGTCTCACTTTTGCTCATGCTGATCTCAAATTCCTGGTCTGAAGTAATCCTCCCACCTCAGCCTTCAAGAATGCTGGGATGACAAGTGTGATCCACAGTGCCTGGCCTTAAATTTTGAAAATATATTTTTGGTATTCAGATACTACTTTCTGATGGCTAAACTATGTGGAGGTAAGTTATTTTAAAGTAACTAAAACAGACCTTCAAATCACAATATTAGAGTTTTTCAAAGTTCAGTAAAGGCAATTTTTTTTAATGAAATGGAATTAAATTTCATTTTATGTTAGCTTGGATATTAACTTTAAGAAGTTTCTGGGCTGAAAGGCAGATCAGCTCATGTATCATGGAAAGGATTAATTAACTCCCCTCCACCACACCCCCAAGAGCAATTCCTCACAATTCTAAATGCACAGATGCAACTTGAAGATGCAAAAGAAAAAAAAGAAAGATAGAGCATAAAGATTTCTTCATTGAGTACCTCCACTAGGAGGGGGTTGAATGCCAAGTGCCTATTTGGAATAATTTCAGAAGAAAACAGGAAAGGTAACTGACTCGTCTTCTTGACATGATGGGACTGTACTATTCACAATCTAACAGACTGTGTTTTCATTACTCGTAAAACATTTCTGCCCCAGGTTTTCTCTTAGATCCTCTTCTCTCTGTATTCTGGGTTCCCATCTTGTGCACTCCAAAAAAAGTGTCAGTAATCATGATCATGGAGAAAATCCTGTATGTTCTTTATGCACATTTCAAATAGAGTAATCAGAAGAAAGTATAATGTAGTAATTTTGCTTTTATTTGTTAACAGTAAAATTCCTTCAATAATTATTCCTATCATGCCTTTTGAACTATATACATGAATGCTAGTAACCATGAAGGTTTTATACAATGATTGCATTTCCCTAATTCTTAATGAGTTCTTATATTTCTTGCCAATTGTATTGGCAGTGACTAATTTTAATTCCCATATTAAGTACAGACTGTGCATTTCAAAAGAGAAATGCTTAGTATCTCAAATATTGGCCACTCACTCTTAGGTACTCATTTATTTTCTGCTTCTGCAGATTACTGAATTGGCTAATTACCTACAAAACACTGTATCAAGAATTCGTTTCTGTTAAAGTCTGATAATGTCTGAGTAGCAATAAGTGTTTTTCTACAAGATGTTTCTGTAGAACCAAAATGCCCAATATGTGTCTTTTCTGAACAAATAGAAGAAAAGAATAAAAACCTCAAACCAAAGCTTTAAGTGGCAGTATGAATTCCTTCTGTTCACAGAGGCCTTAGTCATGACAGCATGGATTGACAGTCCTCAAAGCCATATGTGAACTGCAATTGACAAAAATGATCTGGTTCATGAACGTAAGAATATAAAATGTGGACATGAACTCAAAGGGATGGTATTTTTTTGGATTAAAAAACTTCATAACATTTTCACTCTTTTTACTTTAGTAAGTGAAATAACATTTTTTTAATCTGAAAATAATTCTAGAAGGGATTGACTTTAAGAAAAAAATAGCCCTTGGTTTGGAAAGGGAGGTAACATATTGGTCAATGGTCAAATTATATTTACTTTGATATGCTTCTGCAGGTTAAATCAATATTTGTCTGAAGCTTGGAGTTCATATTTACTATTGAGGGCACTTTTAAAAGTGTATTTGAAGCTTGCAAGGGCTACAAGGACTCAGTCATGAGCTGTGTTTTGTGGCTGATGTGTTCTTTTAAACTAGGGAGGGAAATGAACATATAACCTGTTATTGAAGCATGTGCACAAAGACTCAAATAAGATGTATCTGTGGGAGAAGAGGTTTAGAAAATGGAGAATATTTTCTATGAAAGTTAATAACTTATATTTTGGGAATTTTATTCATCTAAATGCCATTAAGCGACAAGTATCGCTCTACATATAAAGAGATTAACTGAAACACAACTGAACAAAACCAGGAAATAAACAAAAATCAATCAAGTAAACAAGAAATAGTGCTCTTCCTTCTAGTAAAGTCATAATCATATCCTCTCACTTTTAAATGAGGAAAGTTTTAACTCCAATATAAAGCACTTACTTCATCGATCCCAGGTATATCTTCATTACCTCAGATGAAGATTATGGTATATAGGTATTAAGATCTAAAAGTATACAACCAGTTAAACCTACCTTCTTATTAATTTTAAGTCAGAGTTGAAATCATGGCATTAAAAGGATTAATAATAGGGTGGTGCCTGTGGCTCAAAGGAGTAGGGCACTGACCCTATATCAAAGGTGGCAGGTTCAAACCCGGCCCTGGCAAGAAAAACAAACAAACAGAAAAGAATAATAATATAAAATGGTTAACATGATATATGTTATGATGTAATGCGATGTGATACAACATCACATAAAATAATGTAATATAATATCATCCTCTACATTTTTGGATTACTTGTAGAATGGACAGCATATAAGGGAAAAACATGTACTAAAGTTGGATTGAATTCTTTGAAACAAAGCTATATGCCTCAGAAAAAAGAAAGTTAACAAATTCTATGGACAATTTCAGGAATTCTAAGATGAAATATTATAGATAGGATATAAAAATTTGAACTCATGAGAAGATGTAATTAAATACATATAAAATCATTCCTGTTCTTATGTATATTGTTCTGAAGGTTTTTGTACTTTATTTAAAAAAAAAAAATCAAATGCACTTGGTGTGACTTATGTACATGAAGACTCTTTTCTTCTTCGCCATGACATCCACTGTGATACTTTCCACTGAGCCCCATCAGTTTCGGATGCCTGTGAAAAGATCCTCCAGCTTTCCAGCAGTGTGCACACAGAATACTCAGTGACCAGAGCAGGACCCTAAGTTCAAGGCCTTGATACAGACATAAACCACAGAAAGAAGGTAGGAGTTTACACCATAAAAAAAAAGAGAGAGTGCGCAGCATTGTATGAATCTAAATATGGATTTAGCTCTATAAGTCACAGATATTATACTTTCTTCACCTGTTGTATTGAAATTACATTACTTATTCATGTGACATTTAAAATATAAAGCACTATGCTTTGTGCACGGTAGCCATTAATATTTTAAAATGAGGTACTTATATCAAGATAGTACTCCTTATTTCAGTCAGCTATATCTTTTAAATAGCTAAATATTCTATCTGGGGTTACTGAGGTCCCCATACTGAGGTCAGGCACATTTTAAAGTTCTTCTGAAAGAGTTCACGTTTATAAGACTGAGATTCCATTTCTTTAAATTTCTTAGTCCCTGTAAGGGTAATACTTGAGAATATATCTATCATATTTTGTTTGATTTTGTTTGGGGCAATAATTGCATTAATTGCTGGTACCTAAATATTTCTCCAAAGAGAAAAAGATGGATCTTATTTTAGAAAACACAGGAAGTAGACATGAGGTTGGTCTGATCTGGAATCTGTATATTCCTGCAAAGATATATGTACCAGTCCAAAAAAGCAACTAGAGAATCAAATCTCTGCAAGCATTGCTGCATTATTGATACTGTGAACCTCATCAAATTAGTTTTTAATGCTAAACATTTGTTTGGAAGCAGATTTGACAATGTAGTTGTCCAATAGGACATGGAGTATTGGTTGCTCATTGTACTGAATAATGTAGGAAATCTTCAGTAGAATTAGACAAAAAAAACTAGGGAGAGTACAAGGACAGAGTTATGGCCTTCACTTCAAGGGAGATATTATGGTTATGATCAAAATGAAGGGAAGTATGAAAGTCTTTCTTTGGAAAACACTTTCAGACGCTGTCATCATCATACCAGTTCTATTTTTTTCTTGATGACTTCCAGTTTAACTTCTGAATAGGTAAAAATCATTGGTAATTTTAACATGCTCAGGGTAATCAATGAGCCAGGTACCACTGACATAATTTAGGACTTTCTGCCAAAAGGAAAGTGTCATAGTTGATATAACCATTGTCACTATTGAGGAGGTTATCTATCAAATCTACATCTGACGCAGAAAATTTTGATAAATGAGGCTCCTTCATCACCAACTACAAACCAAGCATACAGTGACATCACTGAGAAAACGAAGGCTGTCAGGTTTCTCTCCATTGTTTGTAAATTTGCTAATCTCGGCCTTTTTTACAGCATCTGGGCCACAGCTTATACTCTGATTCTCTGTAAAGGGATTTACTTCTATACCTTTATCACTCCGTCCTTATCCAATTCTATGTATTTCTTCCACTTCCCTTCACTGTTTTGGTGGCGATGTCACTGATCAAAGAGAATAGTATTCTTTATATTCTAAATACAGAATGCATGAAAATAACTTTACATGCTAAAAGAATACAAAGGAAACTCATTTTCTGTTGGAATTAGCCAGTTATTTTCCAGCAATTAAAAACAGTGACCAGAGTTTTGTATCTGTGAGAAATAGTGACATATTTTTCCTGCAGAGATATACTATACCCCAAACCCTGATAAAATATCAGCATCTAATATAATTGCGTACTGAAATTAACAAAAGGGAACACCAGTGATGCTTCTTTTTTTTTTTTTTTTTCAGTTTTTGGCTGGGGCTGGGTTTGAACCCTCCACCTCTGGCATATGGGACTGGAACCCTACTCCTTTGAGCCATAGGTGCCACCCCACAGTGATGCTTCTTGAAGGTTCTTCTTAATCCTTCTACAATGATTTGTGCTGCACATGTGGGGGACCTGGTGCACTGGTGCCAAATGGTCTTTCTAGGCCTGTATTCGGTCATTCATATTATATGACTTTTCAGTTTTCTAGCACCAATTTTTTCTTTCTTTTTTTAACTTAAGTCATATGTACATAGATCATGAATACATTTGTGCATATGTGGGGTACAACATGTTGATTTTTTTATACAATTTGGAGTGCTAACATCAAACTAATTAATACAGCTTTCCCCTCCTTTACTTGATTATTGTGTTAAGACATTCATGTTCTATACTTGATAGATTTGACTTGTACCCTTGCAGTATGCTCCATCGGTGTGCTCCCACTGTGTACTCTCCCTCTATCAAACCTCCCTCGTCCCCTCCCTTCCCACTGCATTTCTCAACCTCATCCTG
>CAUYRH010106239.1:0-14651 GCA_963574655.1 Perodicticus potto
TGAGACAGAGCCTCAAGCTGTCACCCTGGGTAGAGTGCTGTGGCATCACAGCTCACAGCAACCTCCAATTCCTGGGCTCAAGCGAGTCTCCTGTCTCCGCCTCCCAAGTAGCTGGGACTACAGGCGCCCGCCACAACGCCCAGCCATTTTTTGGTTGCAGCCACCATTGTTGTTTGGCGGGTCCGGGCTGGATTCAAACCCGCCAGCTCAGGTGTTCGTGGCTGGTGCCTTAGCCCGTTGAGCCACAGGCGCCGAGCCAACAGATTATGTTCTAAAAGTTCATTTGTGAGGTGATAAATGGATAGAAGGAAGGAAACATTTCTCCAGCAAACATTTCTTTAGTTCCTAGGTCTTTGCAGATAAACAAACACAGTTAAACAGAGGGAGACAGACCAAAAAGTACATTGCAGAATGAGAAGTAATATACGACACACCATAGCCATGAGATACTTTGGTGGCACAAAAGAAAAAGTGACCATTTTTGACTGAGGAGGTCGGAGGAGGGTTTATAAAAGACAAGAGTTGAGACAGGGTATGACAGATGCACAGGAGTTTTTACACAAAGTAGTGGAATAGTGTTGGAGAGATACACTCCAACACTATTGGAGTATAGTGGAGGTACCTCCACTATTGGAGGTATAAAATGTCATTTCATTTTATACCTCTTACGCCATCCAAAGGCATTTCTCAGCTTTACCTACCCAATGAATCACTGGAAGGTTTTAAGCAAGACTTTAAATTTTAAAATACAGAGATAATCTTGGCAGAAGTGTGGAGGATGAGTTATCAGGACTGAGTCAGGGAGCAATGACACTAAATTGGAGACAGTTGTCTGCTAGATCTTATGGCCCAGAAAGATTGAGAAAGGCTAAGGACTGATAAGATATTGAAAGTAAGGGAAAGGGGGGCATGTAGGATGACTCCCAAGTTTATAGCTTGGCTGACTGGAGTGGCCAATTATGTCATTCAATGCATAGAAAATGCGAAGAAAAAATAAAGAAAATGAGCTCGTTTTTTGCGCATGTTGAATTTGAGGTGCTTCCAATTGGTGATATTGCAGATAGGTGACTATAATGTCTAAACTTTGGGTCACAGGAGATATTCGTGAGCTCAGTATACTGTGTTGACATCCTCATTTTGGAACTAGGGATGCTGAGAATTTTCTACATAAACAACTGCAGAGAAGCCCCGTAACTTACAGAGCTTTCTGGGAGGCCTGCACAACACTTCTGCTTACATATTATGACCAGAACTTAAGCATGTGACCACATCCCAGGATAGACTGAGGAATGCGGACAGCTGAACACATTGTTGTTCCAATAAAATTGGAATTCCTTAAGGACAAGAGAATTGATACACATACTAGATCAGAAACCAGCAGTCTTCCAGATAGATGATGTATCAAATACTTGCTTATATTAATTTAGAAATACGATCTTTCCATTGTATATACAATAGATATAAATATATAAATAAAATAGAAATACTTTTTCCACATTCACATTTTATGAAACAAATTTATTTAAAATCTTCACATTTTATATAATTATCTTTGTTGTTACTGTAACTTGTTTGTAAGTCATCTACTATTTTTCCAAAACACATCAATTTTCCTAAAGTTGACTTACTGAGAGTCCTTTCTAATGCCTCACTAGAAATCCTGTAACAAACCAAAAGTACCTTTTATATGTATTAGGTCAGTTTAAAAAAAAATTTCATTTGTTTGGTGTATAATTGCACTCTCAACAATGTAATTTGCATTACTTTATTTAGGGAGGCATTACAAAGACTCTTTGATTCTAGGTCAATTCATTGTCAGACAGTGGGTCTATGTCCATTTAGAATGACACCTAAAATATATAATTGTTTATAACTCCCAGGAATAATTACTAAATCTGAATTAAATTTTCCTCTTTCAAAATGTTTTATATAAATTAAAATACTAGCATGAATGCCCTTTAATATGAAAGACTTTGAAAACTTATAAGGCAATTTCCTTTTTTCTGAAGAATCCTTTTGGGGAAAAATTTTTTTTAATAATTTTGTTTTTTTTTTTTTTGGAGACAGAGTGTCACTATATCACCCTGGGTAGAGTGCCATGGCATCACAGCCCACAGCAACCTCCAACTCTTGGCCTTAAGCGATTCTCTCATCTCAGCCTCCCAAATAACTGGGACTACAGGCGCCCGCCACAACACCTGGCTATTTTTTTTTTTTTTTTTTTTTTTGGTTGTAGTTGTCATTGTTGTTTGGCAGGCCCAGGCTGGGTTCAAACCCACCAGCTCCGGTGTATGTATGGCTGGCGCCCTAGGTGCTAAGCTACAGGCACTGAGCCTTTTAAATACTTTTTAATATTATTTTATGTAATTGATACCTTTTTTGAAAAATATGTTTACCTTTATTCCCTGAGAACAGATTTTGTCTCCCTTGGCAGAGTACACATACATTCATAAATAATCCTCAGCTCACATACCTGGTCCTCTTCACCACTCCCTTTCTCATTAAATGGCATTTATTCTGCCTAGTTTTTCATGAAAAAAAATACCCAGGACTCATCTTTGATTGTTCCTACTCCCTTTGTTTCTCCTAAATATCATTGAATCCATCTACTTCTCTACCTCCCTACTTTTCTGCCACCTTGATGGATGAGAATATCAGCTCTTTCAGGATTACAGCAGTTACCTCCCTTCTGACCAATCTCTTTACAACCCTTCAGGTCATTCTTCACACTGCATCCAGAATGAACTTACGTGTGTTTGTTTGGGACAGAGTCTCACTCAGTGCCCTGGGTAGAATGTCTTGGAGTCACAGCTCCCAGCAACCTCAAACTATTGGGCTCAAGAGATCCTCTTACCTCAGCCTCCCTAGTAGCTGGTACTACAGGCACCTGCCATGGTGCCTGGCTACTTTTTCTATTTTTAGTAGAGTCAGGGTCACTGTCTTGCTCGAGTTGGTCTCAAACTCTTGACCTTAAGCAATCCACTCCCTCAGCCTCTCAGAGTACTAGGATTACAGGCTTTGAGTCGCTGCACTGAGCCCAGAATGAATTTTTTATTCTGCTTAGAACGCTTCAGAATCTTCCCCCTGCTCTTAGATCAAAATACTGTTTGAGATCTAGTTCAATTTTAGATCAAGATTAAAACTCTTCACTTGACAGTAGGGTCCTGTTTCATTCCTCAGCCTCAGCTGACAGTTGGTCCTTCTGGGTCACAATGAAACTCTTCACTTCCCTTGAATGGAATGTCCCATCCATCCTTTCTCACCTTACAACCTTTCAACTTTATTTACTACTTAAAAACAACAACAAAAACTCCTTCTAGTGGCTTATTGGAACCAGCTTAGGAGCACCTGATTGGTTAATTTTTAGGAGGCTTTTGCTGGTTGCTAAACTTGGCAACTTGGAACTCCAACATGGAAATCACCAAGTGCTACAAATCAGGGCTTTTTTGTGATGGAGGGGAGTCAGTTGTTAAACATTTACCAGTGTACCCCTTCCCCGGGTAACTTCTGTTCACCTTTCACATCTAAACCTGAATGTTCTGTTTGCATTAACCATTCTTCCTAACACTGAATTCTTCCTATTATGTATTTTGATAGCACCTGCACTTCTTTGTAATACTCATGCCAAGTTACTCTCTTCACTTTTAGTCTATAAACTCCGTAAGAGCAGGCACTGTATCTATTGGATTTCAAGGAAACTATTAGTTATGTGATGGAAGCAGGAGCCAGATACAGAGGAATGGGTGGTAGATGAGAGAAATGAGACAGTTTAGATTCCTCTCTTAGGAAGCTATCTAGGGAAAGAGAAAGTGAGTGCTGAAGGCAATGTTGAAAAAAGGAAAAAAAAAATTTTTTTTTTTTTGTAGAGACAGAGTCTCACTTTATCACCTTCGGTAGAGTGCCTTGTCGTCAACACAGCTCACAGCAACCTCCGACTCCTGGGCTTAGGCGATTCTCTTGCCTCAGCCTCCTGAGTAGCTGGGACCACAGGCGCTCACCGTAACTCCCGGCTAGGTTTTTGTTTTTTGCAATTCAGCCGAGGCTGGGTTTGAATCCTCCACTTTTGGTATATGGGGCCTGCGCCCTACTAGTTGAGCCATAGGCGCCGCCCAAAAAAAGGAAAATATTTATTGTAACAACTTAAAGAATAAAGAACCAAAGGTCAAAAATATTTATCCCAATCTAATCCCAGCCCTCTATCTCCTCAACTCTTCTCTTACTGCAAGTCTATAACCACCATTTCTGAGGTTAATAGTTTAATACATATTTCTCCATACTTTTCTTTATTCTCATATAAATGCATAGAGGTTTTATTTTATTACGTACATTACTGTTAAACTACTCTTTTTTGACTGAAAATACAGTATTTATGGTTTTCCTTTAAGGTCAATGCATAATTCATTCAGGGAATGTTTACTAACTCTATGTGCCAAGCCCTCTTATAAACCCTGGGGATATAGCAGTAAGCAAGAAAAACAGGACCCCTGCTCTTATGAGTTTACGTTCCATTCTAATACTTTCTTTCCAGTAGCTATATACTATCTGGTAATAGATGCATTGTATTTTTATTATTTAGACATTTAACAATTTAAAATTTTCCTTTTCCCCCATTTGAATTGAATGAGATTTTATTATAGTTATTTTAGAAGTTAGTTTATCATTTATAATAGTGTAACTTGTCTCCCTCAATTCTGTATTTTAGGCTTTTTTCAAAGATCCAAATGTTATTCCCAATTTGAAATTACTTTCAGATTCTTCTGGACAATGGAGTACATTAGGTAAATAAAATTTATTTTCATCTTTTCAGGTCATTTTGCTATGATAAGAAATTTTGTCTCAGAAATTTTTATTATTAAAATACAAATTGTGAGTAATGACTCATCTGTTTGACAGAAACTAGATCAAGGATGACCAGCTATGCCAGACTTGCCTTACATCTCTCTCCTAGCATTCTCCTGCTACTGTCCTGGCTTAGTACATCAGAGCATTTTTTTTTTCTCTTTTTATTCATTTGGAAGCTATTTTTTTGTATGTCTTCCGTGTACTCTGCTAGGTGTGTGTGAATAAGGAAAAAAACCTCTACTCAGGGAACTTGATGAGATGTTAAAACATATGTGTGAATAACAATATATCAAAAGTTCTACCCTTGTAGTGGGAACACAAAAGGAGAGTGATCAGTTCTACCCAGAGGGAAAGAATCAGGAAAGATGCAAATGATATGAGAATGGATGGGCAAAAATCTTAATTGGAATGGGGTCATGGATTTATGACAGAGGAATCAGCCAACTATGGAACATTTCCAATATTCCATAATATTAAATCATGAAGGGGAGAGACTTAAGTTTTCAAAGCCAAACTTTTTTTTTTTTTTTTTTCTGAGACAAAGTCTTACTTTCTCGCCCTCAGCTGAGTGCCATAGCATCGTAGCTTACAGCAACCTCAAATTCTTGGGCTCAAGCGATCCTCTTGCCTCAGCCTCCCGAGTAGCTGGGACTACAGGTACTCACCTCAACGCCTGGCTATTTTTTTTAGAGACAAGGTCTTGCTCTGGCTCAGGCTGGTCTTGAACCCGTGAGCTCAGGCAATGCACCTGCCTCGGCCTCCCAAGTGCTGGAATTACAGGCGTGAGCTACTGTGCCCATCCCAGAGGCAAACTTCTTTTTTTTTCTTTTTCTGAGACAGAGCCTCAAGCTGTCACCCTGGATAGAGTGCCGTGGCATCACAACTCACAGCAACCCCCAATTCCTGGATTCAAGCGAGTCTCCTGCCTCCGCCTCCCAAGTAGCTGGGACTACAGGTGCCCACCACAACACCTGGCCATTCTTTGGCTGCAGCTGTCGTTGTTGTTTGGTGGGCCTCGGCTGGATTTGAACCCCCCAGCTCAGGTGTATGTGACTGGTGCCTTAGTCGCTTGAGCCACAGGCGCCGAGCCTTTTTTTTTTTGAGACAGAGCCTCAAGCTATCACCCCAAATAGAGTGCTGTAGCATCACAGCTCACAGCAACCTCCAATTCCTGGGCTCAAGTGAGTCTCCTGCCTCCACCTCCCAAGTAGCTGGGACTACAGGCGCCTGCCACAACGCCCAGCCATTTTTTGGTTGCAGCCATCATTGCTGTTCGCGGACTGGGCTGGATTCGAACCCACCAGCTCAGGTGTAAGTGGCTGGCGCCTTAGCCATTGGAGCCACAGGCACCGAGCCCAGAGGCAAACTTTTTAATAGTAATATTTTTAAAATACATTGAAACAGCTAGAAATTTTAAAGAAAATTGCCCAAACACTTAAACATTTAGCAACATTCTCTTAAAGCTCTTTTTAAGTTAAGGGAAAAAATCAGAGAGTTGTTAAAAGACTATTTTGAAGATAAAAACAGCCTATATTTAAATTTTTAGATTGAGATCTCTTAATAATAGAACAAATAAAAGCAACATTCCATTTAGAAGAAGACTCTGGTTGATAATATGGATTTGTACTCAAAAAATGCAAATTGAGGAGGCACGGTAGCTCACGCCTGTAATTCCAGCACTTTGGGAGGCCGAAGCAGGAAGATCACTTATGGACAGGAGTTCAAGATGCTCCTGAGTGAGAGCAAGACCCCATCCATCTCTATACAAAATACAAAAATTAGCCAGATGTGGTGGTATACACCTGTAGTCACAGGTACTTGGGAGGCTAAGGCTGGAGGATCCCTGGAGCTAAGGAGTTTGACGTTGCAGTCAAACTACTACTACTACTGAACTCTAGCCCAGGAGACGGAGCAAGATCCTGTCTCAAAAGAAACAAAAAGAAAATTTATTTATTTATTTATTTATTTATATATTTTTTAACAAGAACAGTTTATCAAGAATTAAACAAAGGTATAATGTGATACAGTACAAGCAAGACTCTCAAGATAGGTATAATAGTACTACTCACACAAAAACTTAAATTTCACCTCAAAAAAAAAATCACAAGACAAAAGAGAATGCAATTTCACTGTTATAAAATAAGATATTTCATGCAAAGTATTAATTCTGCCCCCCCAAAGCCCAACCTTCCAACAAACAAAAAACTATCTGGGAATACTGCTATGGTAACATATTTACCACAGTATAATCATTCATAGGAAAACAGTAATTAAGCAATGAATTAAATGAAATAACAAAGTTCAAACTATCATAAACTCATAGACCACAATGATTTTACAAAACAAGCAATTTCAGAAATCTTATAAACAATAAAAAAAGAAGAAATATTTCAATATCATTCTACTTGATCTGGATACACCTGATATTGAAATTGGAGAAAATATATTGTTATAAAGGGAAATTACAAACATGTTTCACTTATAGATGAGGATACAATATCCTAAACAACATATTGACAAGTTGAATTAAAAAACAACTCTTTTAAAGAAGTTCAAAGTGACGAGAAGCAGAGACATGGTGTGATAGCTAAGACGGCAGTGCAGTTAAGGACAATTTGTTTTAAGATGGAAGATACTGGATGGCGCCTGTGGCTCATCAAGTAGGGCGCTGGCCCCATATACCAAAGGTGACGGGTTCAAGCCTGGCCCTGGCCAAACTGCAAAACAGAAAAACAGCCAGGTGTTGTGGCGGGCGCCTGTAGTCCCAGCTACTTGGGAGGCTGAGGCAAGAGAATCGCCTAAGCCCAGGAGTTGGAGGTTGCTGTGAGCTATGATGCCACAGCACTCTACCGAGGGTGATAAAGTGAGACCCTGTCTCCACAAAAAACAAAACAAAACAAAAAAACAAAAAAGATGGAAGATACTGAAACATACTTGTTTGTAAACTGCTAGGAATAAATTAGCAATACGTCCCAATGAAGGGAGGAATGGAGTCCCTCAAAAGGTAAGAGGAGACACACAGAACCATGTGGGGGGCCAAGCTGTGATAGAAACAGGGACACTTTGTCCACAGCAAGTGGGGAGATGGCAAAAGAAGGGGTGACAGATGGGGTGGCTTTGCAGATTTAGAATTAGGAAGATGAGGAGTCTCCTCTGATTTCTGTATTTTTCCAATGAATGATGAAGCCAGATCATCGACTGAGAGAGGTGGGGGGGTCCGGATTTTGGGGAGAAGAGAAAGGGAGGACGAGGCATCTGAAAGCATGGAGGACTTCTGAGCAGCAGTCTGTGTCCAGTTGAGCTTCGTGGCCATGGATTTGACACTGAAAGTTAGTGCAGTTGGCCATGTGCTTCTCCCAGGAATGCAGTGACCTGGTCCAGGCACAGAGAGGCTGGGCGGTGAGTGTAACAGTGTTGGGGCTTTACCAGAGCGGTGTGAGAGTGGGGAGGGATCCAGCTTCTGTACACGATAATTACAGCCTACAGGGATCTGGATGCCAGGAAATGAGGGAGTTAAGAATGTTGAAAAGTTGGATTTCTGGCAGGCCCGTGACTCTGGGCCGGTCATAGTGCCCCACGCCAGAGCAAACTGGCCCCCGAACCATTGCCTGGCTTCTACCCATAGGCTGCTGGCACTGAAGTGGGTCGTAAAATGGAAAAAAAAAAAAAAAAAAAAGAAGAATGTTGAAAAAGCAATAAGGCTGATGGGGGGAAAAAATAAAAAACCCAAGAATGTTGAAAAAGGAATAAGGCCGATGGATCAAAGATGTCCATGAGGTTGGACTTACTGGGAAGAAGGTACTTGAACAAGCAAGTGGGAATCCTCTGGGGAGCTGTTAACACGAGGGATGTTCATGCCTCATCCTCGAAGATCCTGATGAAGTTGGTTTGGATCAGAATGTCAGTGCTGATGTAGTAAAGAGCTTTGCAGGTTCATGTAGTACAGACACAGCCACAGTTAAGATCCACCATGTAACAAGAAGATGGGCCATCAGTGCACGCTGGAGCACCAGTGGTTAGTGGCTAGCTGAGAGGCGTGGGGCCGCTGGACTGCTCTCTTGGGTGGCTGGTGGCCTGCAGTGACTTGAAAATGAATGGGAGTTTCCC
Source organism: Perodicticus potto (assembly GCA_963574655.1). Lineage (NCBI taxonomy): Eukaryota > Metazoa > Chordata > Mammalia > Primates > Lorisidae > Perodicticus > Perodicticus potto. The sequence goes on from CAUYRH010106239.1 coordinate 8,950, forward strand.
CCCATTTAGTACCCAGTGCCCACAAGGGTAAATTTGATCTGACAACAGCAAATGTCAACTGGGATGGAAATCCTAGGCCATTAACACCAACACATTTCCATTGTCACAAATGTTCCTCCAGCGGCTATCTGGGCTTGCTGGGGTGTGGTGGCCTGGGAGAGGGAGGACGATTCCCCCAGCATGGCCGGGTTCTGCCAGGGTCCTCTCAAGGCATCTGGGCAACAGGTGTTCTGATGCTATTCACGGGTCCTTCTCCCCTCTTCATTATAGAGAAATAAACGATACCTTGGTGTATGTGGACCCACAGTGTCAAAAGAAAACAGCAAAGCAACTCCAAGTGCAAATTCCCTACTAGTCTCTTCTATTTTGCAGCTTAAGAACATAATGAGGTGTCCCTTATGGCCTAATGAGATAAAAATAATTTTCTTCATATCAACCAACAAAAATATTGAGTCAGAACAATTTCAGAACAACGTCCTAAAAATAACAGAGTGCCTTTGTGATATACAACACTAGTTTCTGGTCTTGCTGAGTTCTGCAGCAGGAATTTCCAGGTTGACCCCTTAGGTGAGCAGAAGGCTGGTTTGTCAGGAGGCTGCAGGTGGATGGGCCTTTCTGCACTGGCTCCCTCAGGTAGGGGGATGAGAGAGAGAACGAGATGAGCTCGTAGGCTAGTCCACACTGGGCCTCTTACCTGCGTGACTGCAGCATAAACAAGTGGCAGAAGACAGATGTGAAACCAAAGAGTAAAAAAGGAAAAATGTCACGTAGTGTCCAGCTGTGGCCAGGTCTCAAATTTCTGAGCATCAGGTGAGGGCAAACGTAGCTAGAGAATTTACAGAAGTTTTTCGAGCAGGGCCTTACCAGCTTACCACCATCACTGTGCCAGCTGGGGGAGAACAGCCCCTCCAGGAAAAAAAATAGACACTTTAAAAGAAAATAAGACTTTTGGGTGGTGCCTGTGGTTCAAGGAGTAGGGCGCAGGCCCCATATACTGGAGGTCGCAGGTTCAAACCTGGCCTTGGCCTGCAAAAAAAAAAAAAAAAAAAAAATAAGTAAAAGAAGAGAAGACTTTTAAAATGTTAAAGGATGCTTTTTATTTGTTTTTATCTAGAATGGAATTTATCAAAAAGAGATGAAAATGATCAAATAATGTCCCCAAGGGTAAATTTGACCGTAACTGCAGTAAATATTCCCGGGGACAATAATCCCAACTGTTAACACGAGTACATTTCCATTGTTACAAACATTTGGTTTAACTTAATCCCCAGAATATATTACTGCCAAAAGGAATCTCACTGACAAGAGCTAATGCTTTGGTTACTCTTGAAACTATCCCTTTTGAACTGCTGACTTATTGGGTAGTGTTCGTCACGGAAAAGACTATTTTTATTACCACTGTCATCAAACTCAGTGAAGTTGGGAGATATCTGCTTGTAGCTGCTGCAGCTCACTCCTCCTCTGGTCAGAGTCCACATGTGTGAACAAGACAGCAAACATTCGGGTGATGCCACGTCTACCCCCGATGACAGTGTGGCTGAGATTGGATCCGATGAGAGTGTTTGGCTGGGCTTCCAGTCCAGATTCTTTTGACTGAAGACAACAGGCAAGAAAGCAAAAACAGAATGTACAGTGAATTCACTTTAAAAAGTTTTCATATGAACAGCTTTACTTGGAAGTGCTTCAGGTAGGAGGGCTAGGTAGGGATTCTCCACTCCTTCCCTCCAGCCTCTCAGACACTCCCCAGCCTCAGATTTGAAGCATCTATGTTTGTCTCAGAACTGTAAAGGAAACACAAATTAAAAAGCATCACCAAATTTCTTTACATTGAGTACTTACATGAAATACGGTACAAAGACTTTTGGCCAATAAGAGATTGCGGACTGGTGAGTTGCGTCCCAGTTGAGTCACTGTGTAACTTGACTACGTCATCTTCTCTCTGGGCCTCTGTTTCCTAGTCAGAGAAACAAGAGAGGTCTTCCGGGTCTGTGGTTTGCAAACAGGGCTCTTCAAGACCCTTCAGGGAAGAAGCAGAGGGAGGATTTTACCAAAGTACATTGTTTTAGGTATTAGAGTGTTCTTTGAAGAAAGATTTTTGTCATCAAAAATTTCACAAACTATGTCAGATTAGATGCTCTTTAAAGTCTCTTTGAGAGTGAATACTTTGAATTCACAACAGTGGTTTCAAAATGTTTTGATCAGGCACCCTAACCAGCAAAAACATTTTTGCCATTCATAGCCAAAATAGATATTCATAAATTAAATATGTAATTACTGTAAAATGTATTATATCTCTTATAAAATATTTCTCCCCAATGGAAATGTCAAAGGGAAAAAGTAGGAAACTCTTAAGGTAAATCAAAAATGTTATAATATTTCAAACCTTTAATTATCAAAATTACTATGCTGATTAACATTATTTATTTTATTATTATTTTATTTATTTATTCTTTTTTAAGAGACAGAGTGTCACTTTGTTGCCCTTGGTAGAGTGCCGTGGCATCACAGCTCACAGCAACCTCCAGCTCCTGGGCCCAGGCGATTCTCCTGCCTCAGCCTCCTGAGTAGCTGGGACTACAGGCACCCGCCACCAATACCTGGTTATTTTTTTTTGTTGTAGTTTGGCCGGGGCCGAGTTTGAACCTGCCACCCTTGGTATATGGGGCCGGTGCCCTACTCACTGAGCCACAAGCGTTCCCTAACATTATTATTTTTTTTTATTCTCACTATGTCGCCCTTGGTAGAGTGCTGTGGCATCACACTCACAGCAGCCTCAAACTCTTGGGCTTAAGTGACTCTTTTGCCTCAGCCTCCCAAATACCAAGTACCTCACCTGCCAAAATGCATGGCTATTTTTCTGTTGCAGTTGCCACTGTTGCTTAGTTGGGCTGGGCTGGGTTCGAACTAGCCAGCTCCCATGTATGTGGTCGGCGCCATAACCACTGTGCTATGGGTGTTGAGCCACTTAACATTATTCATATTAACTTTTAGTGGGCCAGGCACAGTGGCTCACACCTGCAACCCTATCACTCTGGGAGGCTGAGGTGAGAGGATGGCTTGATGACAGGATTTGAGACCAGGCTGAGAAAGAGTAAGACCTCCGTCTCTACTAAACAGAGAAAAATTAGCTGGCATGGTGGCAGGCGCCTATAGTCCCAGCAATTTGGGAGACTGAGACAAGAGGATCATTGGAGCCCAAGTTTGAAGTTGCTGTGAGCTATGATGCCATGGCACTCTACCCAGGGCAACAAAGTGAGGCTCTGTCTCAAACTAAATAAATAAATAAATAAAAATAAAACAAAACAGCTTTTAGTGCAAGTGATACTATTTGACTATGCCATCTGATTAGCTCGTCGTTGTTTTTAACCTAGCAGCACTGAACCTGTTAAATTCCTGCTACCACCGGATGGTATTAAAAGCATCTCCAACATTAATGGTACCTCCTTCCTGTCAGGACCTGCAAACAAAACTAAATAAACAGCTTATGCTTCTAGGATTTTCAGAGTGATTCACAGAATCACACGGTATTAGAAGATGGTAAATTCAGTGTTCTTACTTTCAGGCTAATAATCCACTTTGGTTGTTTTAACCAGAAAGGATTTACTAAAAGATATTAGGCAGTCTACAGATCCCTGGGAGGACCAGAGAGCCAGGCCTGGATGGTTCACACGGCACCTAGGAGAAAGCCCTCCCACAGCCCAGGCCTGGCCCGACAAGACACTGGACTGTCCCTGCTCACATCTCAACATGAACTATGCTCGGAGCTGGGTACCAGAAGCTCTGCCACAGTTGGTCCAGGAGCTCCCGATGCCTCTGGGCTCCGGGGTTCTCAGTGCCCCTGCCTCACATTGCTTATTCTGCTTCCGTAGCTGTGCAGGTGTGTCTGCTGTTAGACCATCTGGCGAGGCTCACTGTCATGAAAAGGGTGGCCTAGGCACGAGGCAGGCATTTGTATGCATTTGTGTGCTGTTTGCTAACACGTTCTGGTAAGGAGAAGGGTTACACTGGTAAGATGGCTGGAAGTGAAGACAAAGCTACACCCCTTCAAGGAGGGGTGAGAGTGCAATTTGCCAAGTCCAAGGAGGCAAAGCTTGGCTGGCAGCCTGGACTGGAACAGTCTTTGAGGGTCATGAACAGAGGATGGAGTCGGCACCAGAGTAGCGGCTGAGCTCAGTTCTAGTAAACGGCTTTCCCGCTGGAGGGTAAGTCCAAGTGTCAGAGTCCACAGGAGGATGCAGAGACAAGGTCCAGCCACAGTGAAAGGGGGTGGCCATGATGAGGCCACAGTTCTTAGCCAACCAGGCTGGGTCCAGGTGTGGGCCAGGGCAGAGGGTCAGTAAGACCCTCAGAACAACATGTGCAGAAGCTGAGGTTCACTGGGAGTACACTTTCATTCTAGACAGGGGAGCAGCATCTACTCAGCCCTGTACCTCTGGGGGAAAGGAGCTCCCTTACCCCACTCGCCAGCCTCTACACGGTTCAGATTCCACCCTGCTCTCGCTGCTCCTACCTGAAAAGCCACTTGAAAGCGCCTTCCCCTATTTACAGCTGCAAGGCACGCTGCCCAGTGCGGCAGTGCAAAGCAATAATCGTTCTGTTTTGCACGTGGAATGTGTGGCTTGTCTTTCCTCACAGTATCTGGGACCTCAGCTGGGAAGATTCAAATTCCTGGAGGTTAGTCAAGTAGGAGGGAACCATATTCATCTGGGGGCTCTCTGCTCATCTGCCTGTTCCTGTGCTGTGATAAATCAAAGTCTGGGTTCAGCTGGGACTGCTGGTCAGCACACCCATGCGGACTGGGTTTCTTACAGTGTAGCTGCTGGGCTCTGAGTAGTGCACCCACGAGGGAACCTTCAGGGAGCAAATGTCCCCCAAAACCCAGGCTGGCTCTCTTTTCGGCTACGACCATGGAGGGTGTTGAAGAGAAGAAAAAGAAGGTTCCTGCTATGCCAGAAACCCTTAAGAAAAAGCGAAAGAATTTCGCAGAGCTGAAGATCAAGCATCTGAGAAAGAAGTGTGCCCAAAAGATGCTTCGAAAGGCAAGGAGGAAGCTTATCTATGAAAAAGCTAAGCATTATCATAAAGAATACAGGCAGATGTACAGAACTGAGATTCAAATGGCTAGGATGGCAAGAAAAGCTGGCAACTTCTATGTACCTGCAGAACCCAAATGGGCATTTGTCATCAGGATCAGAGGTGTCAATGGTGTGAGTCCAAAAGTCCGAAAGGTGTTGCAGCTTCTTCGCCTTCACCAGATCTTCAATGGAACTTTTGTTAAGCTCAACAAGACTTCCATTAACATGCTGAGGATTGTAGAACCGTATATTGCATGGGGGTACCCAAATCTGAAGTCAGTAAATGAGCTAATCTACAAGCGTGCTTATGGCAAGATCAGTAAGAAACGAATTGCATTGACTGACAACAGTTTGATTGCCCGATCTCTTGGTAAATATGGCATCATCGGCATGGAGGATCTGAATCTGATTCATGAGATCCATACTGTTGGAAAACGCTTCAAAGAAGCAAATAACTTCTTGTGGCCATTCAAGTTATCATCTCCACGGGGTGGAATGAAGAAAAAGACAACCCACTTTGTAGAAGGTGGAGATGCTGGTAACAGGGAAGACCCAATCAACAGGCTTATTAGAAGAATGAACTAAGGTGTCTGCCCTGATTGTTTTTGTAATCTGGTCAGTTAATAA